>PVHX01000020.1:470241-587778 GCA_004024805.1 Geosciurus inauris
TTAACTGGAAAATTTGAATTTGTTTACCTGTTTTTTTCCTTTTCCTTCAAAGTTTTTTTTTTTTTTTTTTTTTTAACATCAGACAAATTCTTCAAGAGCTACAACATTAGTAATTGACTTTTCACTGGGGAAATACGTCGCAAACAGCTCAATTTTATGATGTATCTACAACTTCAGAAAAATCAAGTAGGCAGCTTCAAAGAGACAACAGTTAAAAATAAAATTTCCTAGGGAGGCTACCTCATTGATGGGCAAAGTTGCAAAGTTTTTGAGGTTCAGTTAAGTATCCATGTGTTAGAATAACCTCTAACTGAGTATGTTGAAATTATAAATTGAATCTGTAAATATCCCTAGGACATTTTTTTATTTTGAAACTTGTCTACTAATGGATTCTCTTCTTTCAAATCTGAAGAGTAAATTTTTAAAAAATAATCACTCTTTACTCCTTTCCCATGCTCTCTGGGCTCTGGTGAAGTCCTGCTGTACAATGTATACTAAGTTTTGCTGAATTTTCATGTTTAGGAATCCAATTCATGATGTTACGGAGACATACATGTGGATAGACCTTAAGAGGCAGGTAAGAAAGAGACTGAGTCCAGATGTCGAATCAGACCCAAATTGTTCATTAAACATATTTGTTAATTAAATATATAATTGTTAATTCAATATATTCTAAGAGAAGGGAAAAAAGAAAGAAAAATGGCAGGGTAGAGTGATAGGCTCAGGAGGGGGGATTTACAAAGATTATTATTTTTGTGATGATGTGCTTTATATTCTGTTTTAGGGCAAATTTTATGCAAATATTTCTAGAATGGTAAATGAAAAATGCATAACTCTTTAGAGTTCTGCTCATTTTTTAAAAAATATATTTTATAAAATGCGAACAGTAAGAAAATATAAGCAATATATTCAATAAATCATAAAGATAGAAGAGATGATCAATATTGCTATCACTTCTGATCATGCTAGAAAAATCAGTTTTGAATCTCGAGTGACTATTAAATTTATGACCAGGCATTGGGAAGAAGACATGCTGTTTCTTAGAGAAAAACAATTTTTGCAAATTTTCATAAAAGACAAGATTGCATCTAGGGATGTAGAAAATAACAGGATATCCCATCAAGTCTTTTATATCCATATTTCAAAATTCTGAAAACTTAAGCAATTTTATTTTAAAGTAAGAAAATATCTGGCTCTAAGAATTATTAAGGGGTATTCTACTTTGGAAAATAAATGAGAATTTTAGAATGCATTATTTTAAAATAAGGATAGGTTAAGAAAAGAGTAAAAGATGTAATGCTTTCATATTTTAGGTTTTTGAATGTCAGAGCGGTGAGTGAGGTACTGAGAAATGAATTTCGAAGATCCTCACCTCAACCAATGTCTTCTCAAAATCATGTTACAATGATGTTTATTTAACTTTTAGAGAAGAGGGGTAATGAAAAAAATCTAATATTTTATTTAAATAACAGACAGGAAGAAATGCTTTATTTATTAATAAAAAAAGCATTTGGTGGTGTGGCCTATGTCTCTGAGGAAAATATATAACAATGAATTTTTGAGGAAGAGGCTGGGAGATGTAGTAGACATTCTGGCCACAGGGTTTGTATGAGCTAGAAATGACTGAGTTTCTGAAGAAAAGGTTGGAAGACCTAGTTGATGACTGGCCACAAGCTTAACTAACTACCTAAAACTAGACTATGTATCATTTGGTTTCAGGGGAATTCGGTACCTGGAACAGAATGACTTGTCCTTTAAAAGAATGGACAAACACAGGTCTTAACAGTATCTCCCATTCCTTCTTGCAGAATCTCTCCTCCTTTGTTCTTTTCACTAGCAAAATTTTGACTGAACCCTGCTTCTAGTGTTCTACGTCTTCTTTCTTTTTTCTTGGGATATTTATACAATCAGTATTCCCAAGCCTGCTGCGAGGTGCCTAAAAAAGTGCATTTCTACTTACTGAGCAGGGGAGCAGAATTACCATTACAGTTGCTAGCCTGCATGGAGATTATTATTATTATTAGCTTTAGAATGGCTTTTTTCTTCTCCTTCTTCCTCTTCCTCTCCTCCTCCTCCTCCTTCTTCTTCATGATTTATTAGTACATTATAGTTATACATAATATTGGGGTGCATTTTGGCATGATTGTACATACATGGAATATAATTTGCTTCATTTCAACTGCCAGTACTTCCTCTTTCCCTCCCTTTTCCCCTCTCCTGTTCTCCTTCCTTTCCTTTACTGGTCTATTTATTTATTGTTTTGCAAGTGTCTGAGGTTGCCCTTGGATGGAGGCAGCTCCACTGACTGGTCCACAGCTGGAAAAGAGAAGCAGAACCTCAATTTCAACTTTGCTTCTTAGCTGAACTTCTTTGTGTAAAATACAATTGCAACAACCAATGTAGGATCCAGAGTGGTGCAATGAGCTCCAAATGAGGGGCACAATAAATTCAGTAGTCAAGGTAACAGGAATAATTCAACATAAATTAATGAACCACTCACAAAGGCATGAGTGAAGTTAAGAGAAATCAGTAAGGGATGGCAAAGCACTCAGAGCCTAAGTACAAAGAAACAGGGGTTGGAAGCCATAATCAGAACTCAGAGAGAGCTGTAGCAATAGCCATTGCTGTAGTTACAGCTGTACCCAGAAAGTATGTACATCACTGCAGGAGCTGTGATCTTGTAGATGAACAAGGCCATTAACAACTCATGAACAGTTTGAAAGAAATAGGTTAAAATGTACTCAGGATATTCTTTCCTTTTGCCATTGAGCAACTCCAAAGAGAAGTCAAAAGTCAAAGGACTCTGGTTGATACTGTCCAAAGGGGTCAGCCTCCTACAGCAAAGAAAAGTGTGGAGAGATGTAGAAAATAGATACAGAGAAGCAAAAGGAAAATATTCAGCACAGTAAGGCCATTCATTGCCTGATAATCTTATTTGTTCTTGACATCACTCACTCTTAATTGACCTACCTAAAATACTTTATTTTTTGTTCAATTACTTCTTAAAATTTCATTCAGGAACTGGAGGCACTCCTATCTTTATTCCTTTCCTCTTCCACTACAGCGAAGTAGATAGAACATCCTGTATGATTGGTCCAATCTTTCCTACTTTGATCTTTGTTGCCCCTGGTCACAAGTGGGAGATTGATGGGAGAATGTATAGGAAAATCAGATCTGTTGTGATATGTGAAAAGAGCAACATAGATTCCTCATCTTCCTAACAAGGGATTTTCTCAGGTCCTTTTTGCTCTATGTACATAATGAATCAATGCCCACAAAATCAAGAGATTCGATAATAAAATGGATCTGTTTGAGCAGGGGTTCACATTTTGGTACATTGGATCATAGTCAATTCCCAAAACTGGTATCTCTATTTACCTACTAAGATGCACAGACATATTCTTTTTTATAATTTAGGAAGGTAAGGATGAGAAAAATTTAAGACATAGACCATAAATAGAGTTGATCTATTACTAATCATTCTGTCACTAAAGCTTACAAAGACAGTTGCTTTTGACCACAATGTTGGAAATTGTGTTGGAGTATTGACGAGAGGATGGAATTCTCTGAATGAGCTAGGTAAGCAGTTTTGGGGGACAAAAAGAAGCAAACACTCCTTTGACTGAAGGTAGGAAAATAAATTAACAATAACAAACTTAAGTTAATAAGATTTTAACTTCTATCCATTTATCCAAACATGATGAAGAAATGATGACTTTTCCAATTAAAGACTAATGATTTTATTATTTAATAATGTTATTAAATAATTTATTTTGTAATAAATTATTATTATTATGTATTATTTAATTTTTTCACAAACTTCCCAAAATTTTCCTTATTGCTCCTTACAAAAGAAAAATCTAGATGACCATGAATTTAACTTGCTGAATTTATAGTAATAATTATTAGCACCAGAATTTGAATCTAAATTTCTGACTTCCCTCTTGTTTTTTCTCTATTTTCAAACCCTGTCCACTTAAAGTCATTTTAAAATTATCTTTATTACTCTATTTAATCTCATTTTACCCAGATAACTTTAATGATAGAGAATCTAGAGGAATTCTTAGTGAATCTCAGTAGACTTTAACTGTCTCAAAATGTCCTGATTTCCAAAATCACCCTTAGGGCTAATATTGCTTATTAGAATTTATTTTAAAATTAACAAAGTAACGATTAAAAGAGAAAGCCCTCTCTGTCCTCAGGATCTCAGATTAATTATTGCTACAACAATAAATAATTGTTCTGTTTAATTAGAAATTCTGTTTGTCTTAAAATGCTCTTCCACTTTTTCATGCATCCATCTTCCACTTAGATATTTATTGAGCATCTATTAGGTATCTCATACTCTCTTTTGAATTCAGAGAACCCAGTGATATTCTCTGAAATTCAGTTAGAGCATTTATAAATATTGAATCATTTCCCTGCTTTAAAAAAAAAAAAAAAAACTGAAAGCAAATGTAAAAAGATAAGCCCTGGCATGAGGCTATTTATCATTATGTAGAACATTAAAAATTCCACTAACAGTTTAAAAATGGTAAGTATATAGCTGACATTCTTCATTCCCAATAATGGAAAGTTGTACTAGTAAGATAATGAATAGTATTTTCCATAATACGAAAAACCTGGAACTGTAATTAACACAGTAATGTTTTTTCTTCACATCATGTTCATTGTTTGTGGGTTAGTTCTCCATCCAATAGCTCTGAACTAAAGCATATGTCTTCTGAGATTATTGTGGCAGAAGAAGAGAGATATAAAACACAAGCAGTTGTTCATGTTGCCTTGTCCAAAAATGATATGCATCAATCTCTTTCACTGTCCATTGGCCAGAAGTAGTCACATGACCTTTTCCAACTGGCAAAGATGACTGGGAAATATGGAGGAGCAAATGGAATGTCTGCCAAGCACTTTTGTCAGGAAGAGCATTAAACATATATGATAAACTAATATTGCTTGGAGGCACAGAAGTTGAAAGTGAGCTAAAAGAATCTGTCCATATGGGACTAAGAAAGCAAATATATTTTAGTTTTAGTTCTCTCATGCAGGCAATCATTTTCATTTGATACAAGAGTAGGAGTTGGTCTATTGTCTAATGCCTGTTTGGAATTTCTGATTGCAATTATAGTTTAGTTCAACTCTTTAGATATAAGATTTCAAGTTTAATCTGGTTTAAAGAGCTCCGTTTAAGAATAAATGGTAGATTTTGCTTTAACGGAGATCATAAAAGCCATCCAGTTGTCCTCAAAGAAACTGAAGAACATGTTAGAGTGAACTTGATTTACTATTTCTGGGGAAATCAGGACAAAACCAGCACTATATAATTCAACACAACATGATTTTCTCAAATTGAGTAGGCATATGGCTTTCCATTACAATTCAACAACCATGTCAAATCTTGAGATCAAATTGTAGCTTGCATTCCCTGATTGGAATTGGTTGACTTGGGCAAGCAACCAGTAACAGAAGCAGCAGGCAGGTGCTCCTGAATTGTCTGCTGGTTTCCATTTGGTGGTTCTTGCAGACCTTTGGCAAAGATGCATGCTGATAAACTCAAACCTGTCCCTTGTTTGGGATTCATGGTTCAGGAAATGAATGCCTCAGAGTGGATGGTTTCATGTGCAGCTGACACCCAAGGATTTCTGTTTACGTATGAGACTGTGTGGGGTACCATTTGATTATAAAACATATGCTGAAGCAGCAGGGTTTGAACGAAATACAAACAAAAATGTACTGTTTGGCTTGGGCATATTGATAAACAAGAGCAAAAACTATGTTCCCAGATGATGTTTAGGTTACAAATGGGCCGATTAAAATTCTGAGGGGTGTCTTTGGGAGTCAAAATGTCCCAAAGTTATACTGATAGGGGGTAAATTAGCATGAAAGAGTATGGATCTGGAGGCAGACTTGAGAGTTATTTTGTTGCAGTGCAATTGAATTGCCCATTTTTGATCCAGAATTGAGTCAAAACAACTTAAATAAAACCTGCTTTATCACTTTGAAAGTAAGTTTCTTTAAAATATTTAGGGACACTATAGATGGAAGAGTGTGTAGTCCATTCACAATAATAATAATAATAATCACAAATTAATAATTCACTAAATTGTTAGTTTAAATAATTTCGTGAGTAAAGTGCACACTTACCAGCATCTGTAGGATTCAGGGTAGAGTAAAACACCTGTGTTTTTACACTGATGCATAAAGAACTGCTCCTGTTTATTAATAGACTGAACTCTAATGAAGTCACTCTAAATCTTGTTTGTCCTTTGCAGATACCTAGAGAGGCTTATAAAATTCAGATGCCTGGGTCCCACCACCCATTGTGGGTTTAATTGATCTGAGGTGTGGACTAAACCTGGGATTTTAAGATCTCCTCAAGTAAGGCTAAAATAAAAGCAAGTTGAGAACCATCATTCAAATACATGTTATAGGAAACTCTCCTTTTGGATTAATAAAAGATATTTAACAATATTAGGGTAGAAGTGGTTAACAGATATATATCAAGATGTTAATAAAATAACAGTTTTATTAAAAACTCAACATAGGCCCATAAGTTTTCTAAGAATGTCATAGTGCATAGTTGTACTTTGGAAAGAAACAGTGTAAAAGATAAACCGGGTCACCTTTATTGCCTCAAGTCTCAGTATACTCATTTTACAAAGAAGGATAAATACAAGAATATTCAGAAATTCCCTTGTACATTCAAATTTCTCTTATTTGAAAATAAACTTGGGTTACTCTTGATTTGGAGTTCCTCCACCTTTCTCCTAATCAAAGTTTTCTTTTTTTTTAAATTTACATTTAGCCTTTAATTTGAAGTCACATATTGGGTTCAGAATGGAGAAGTTGAAAGGTGGTGTAGAATAGAATGTGGTTTGTACGTGAGTTACCTTCCGGGTCATCACAGTGAGCAGAAGTTTTCTGTGTATTACCCACTTGTCATCTTAGATGGTGCTTCAAAGTGTCCATTCTCATGATACATCTATGTAGTTGCCAGTCTACATAGGCTCAGAGAGGCAGAAAGCAATGTATTTCAGACAGCTTAATTGTTAAATAAATTCAGCAAAAGCAGAAGAAAAACACCTAGATGCCCAAAACAATGTTCTTTTCATACAATAGGGTGTAATTTTACTGTAAAGTTGTAATTATACAAAGCAAAGTAATAGAGAAAAAAATTGCAGGAAGATAAAAAAAATTATCTGGAATTTTTATTTATTTATTTATTTATTTATTTATTTAGGGTACTAGGGATTAAATCCAGGGGCACTGACCTACACCTTTAGTACTTTTTATTTTTATTTTGAAACAGGGTTTGCTAAATTGCCATGGGTTTCTTTCAGTTGCCTCTCTAGTTGCTGGAATTACAGGTGTGGGCCATTGTACCTGGTTTAATTTTACTTTATTTAATGAATTTGTTTGAAGACCCTTTTACTGACATATATTTATTAACATTTATTTGTGCAAAGTTTTGATATTTTTCAAAAACTTTCACAAAACGCCCTCACTGAACTTACTTTTTTTTTTTTTAATGAAGAACAAACCTGGCATGGTGGTACATGCCTGTAATCCCAGCAGCTCAGGAGGGTGAGGCAGGAGGATTGTAAATTCAAAGCCAGCCTCAGCAATTTAGTGAGAGCTCTAGGAAACTTGGTGAGATCCTGTCTTAAAATAAAAATTTCTTAAAGAAGAAATGGCATGTGGCTCAATGATTGTCTTGAGTTCATCCTGGTGAAGAAGGAGGAAGAGGAGCAGGAGAAGGAAGAGAAGGAGGAGAAGTGATTCCTTTTTGAAGAGATGAGAAAGTAATGAAATAATCACGTTAAAATGAAATATGAGAATGTATGAACTGACCATATTTAGGTCCTGAACTTCGCTGTTTGTATGTATCCTAAGGCAAGTAGATGAAAGATTTTTCACAATGTTACTCAGCTAGTTAATTACATCAAGAAGAATGGGGCTAGGTTGTAATCCTCTACTCTCTTCCATATTTTATGTTTTTTTCACTTAGATAAAATTATACATATATATCTATATATATGCATGTATATATGTATCTATACATACATGTATCTCTATATATGCATATATATATATATATATACTCACACATACACACACACTTAAGAATAATACTAATAATACTGATCCTCAAGCTCAGTACTATTTTAGAACAATCATTGCTTCCCAAGTAACATGAAATCTCTCTTCTTGGATCCCAGACACTGGAAAGTCCACATACTATAGTATCTTAGTGTTCCAAACAGAATTTAGAAAATGTAAAGACCCATTTACCATGCCATATTCTTGAAAACTGTAGCTAGAATGGTCAGAGGTCATTTGGAAATTATACAAGAGAGATATAATTGATTTGATCTGAATAGAACTGAAAATATTCTGTCAAAATATTGAGAGACATAGCATTGTTATACAATGCATTGTTTACTGGTCAAAGAGTAACATATTTTACCCTAGCTATTTTGAAAGACTCGACAAATCTAGTAATTCAAATTGGACTTGCAGAGTTCAAAGTGGATCTATCAATTGTAAATATTCATGAGACAGCTAAGTTATCCATTGAACTAAAGAGGTTAAGAAACAGACCAGAAAACCAGGAGTTAAAAAGTAGACCTGTCTTCAAGACTATAAAATAAAGATAACACACCAGGAGAGATGAGATTGAAATGTCAGCTCAGTCTTCAAAGACATTGTGGTCAACAGAGACACCAACAAGCCAGAGCCGAACCAAAAAAGTAAAACCAAAAAAACAAGGTCATTAAACTCAGCCCACAGAGACAGGAAATGGTCTTCCTTATTCTGAAGATAATATTACAGATTCTCCTAGATGACCAGAACCAAATTCTAAGTGGTAAGAAGCAAATTTATGCATAAACTAATCACTAAAGTAACCTATAGTTACCTTTACTTTATTAGCATAATAAAAATCACCCTGAGGCTGAGACCTAAGAAGATAAACATGGCGTTATGGTTTGAATGTAGAATATTCCCAAAGGTTCAGGTGTTGCAGGCTTGGTCCCCCATGCAGCAACATTCAAAGGTAGGGATTTGGGGTAAGTGATTGGATTATGAGGTTCTGACCTTAGCAGTGGATTAATGTATTCATAGTCAGTTTGCATTACTACTACTACATTCTAGTTGAATGGACTCCTGGGAGGGAGAGGAGAACATGAGAGGCTGGAGTTCAAAGAACAGGTTTTGAGGGTATTCCTTGGGGGACAATATCTTGTTCCCAGCCCCATCCTTCTCTCTCTCTGCTTCCCGGATGCCATGAAGTAAGCGGTTTTGCTCTGCTGCACCCATCCACCATGACATTTTGCATCAGACCCAAAGCAATGGAACCAGCTGAACGTGGACTGACACCTTTGAAATCATGAACACAAAGGTGTCAGTTGTTTAATCTATTTAATCTAATCACAGTTGTTTAATCTATTTCAATCAATCAGGTGTTTGTTTGATAAAGAAAATCCAATGTTATTTTGGGTCAAATGATGCTCGTTTAGATTTCTGATACCTCCTTGCCTCTCAGTTATTTTAGTGTCAGCATTCTTTAGAGTTATCCTGAGAATGAATCTCTGAAGCAAAATATAGGGAAGGCAACATTTAGTCCAGGTGTTTCAAAAATTGAGAGGGTGTTGGGTTAGTGGGCAAGTTCTAATTTGGATTTTAATAATGGCATCCCTAAGCAATTAACTGAACACACAGGAGGAAATTAAGGAGGAGGTGGAGAAAGCACAGCAATTTATGAACAGAAGCCTAACAGGCAGCTAAATGGGACTCAGTTCCTTAAACCACAGGTAAGGTACCTAGGAGAATTAAGCTAAAATGTTGCCTTTCCTTGGTTTAGTAAAGCCCAGTTGCATAATCTCCTGCTGATCTTGTAACCACCTTCTCTTCATAGAAGTTGCCATTGAATACTGAGAGTGATGTACAGTTACTCTTCTGTGGCACTTATGCTCTTTTTCATGGACTGCAGTGTGCTTGCTTTTTGCCAATAATTAGTTAAGGTCATCAAAATTACATAAATATATATATGTATATTTAATTTTGAAGAAATACATACTTACATAAATTCAAATATATCATAGACATACAAAAATATACATATGTTATCAAAATCTTTGGTGGAAGTTTTGTAGGGAAGCAATTTCGTGTTTCCATGTTCCTAATGGAATAGATAGTACTTCCATTGTATTAATTCATCAGTGCTCTAAGTCTGTGAGGAGAAAGCAGTGAATAAGTAGCAAAGGATAGACTGTGGGAATAGACTGCTGAGCAAAAACTGAATAAAGCAAACATTTCAAGAAGGAAAAAGTAAAAAGACTGCAATCATATTTTTATTTCTTAATAATTTTCTTCTTTTGGAAGGAGTTGAGTATTTGGAAGTATGGATGGAAGTTTGGAGTATACATTTATCAAGAAAGATTTTTTTTTTTTTTTTTTTTTTTTTTTGGTTACCAGGGATTTAACTCAGGGGTACTCAACCACTGAGCCACATCCCCAGCCCTATTTTGTGTTTTATATAGAGACAGGGTCTCACTGAGTTGCTTAGCGCCTCGCCATTGCTGAGGCTGGCTTTGAACTCGCGATTCTCCTGTCTCAGCCTCCCTAAGTGCTGGGATTACAAGTGTGAGCCACCGTGCCGGCTTCAAGAAAGATTTTAATGTCCCCCTCCCAAATCCTGAAAGGACTGAAAAGTATATTGCATTACAAATCTCTCTCTCTCATTCTGGAATGGATTTTTCAATTGTCCTTTTAGAGAATCAGACTTTTAGTATGGAAATTAGCTAGTTTACTTAACTGAGAAGCAAATATCTCTGTGATCACTCAAGCTGACAGAGAAAGAGAGCAGGTGAGCTAATCCGTATTCTAATGACTACAGATGGCAACACCATCATATGTCTCAGCTGTTCCTAGGTGGGAGTTTTCTTATTAATACCAAACTTATGTCCATTTTAGATTTTTTTTTTAATTTTTTTAAATGTCGACACTAATTTCCTACTGGGGTTGGTGATTAAGGTTCTCCAGAGTAGATCATAGTTACTTGAATTTTATTCTTTCCTCCAGAATTTAATAATTATAAAGTTACTACATTTATGGCTACATATACGGCCTCATGTTTTATCCACTCCACTTCCAAAACAACCTTGATTTTAAGCTTTTATTTGTTTGTTTATTTTTAAGTTAGAGACATGACATAATATATGGAAAGAGATTTAACAGGGTAACAAAAATTGGGGAGCTACAGTTCTATATTTATTGGGGGAAAAAAAGTCACCAGTATCCAGAGCAGGCAGTCATTTTGGCATTCATTTGCAAGGTCAGTGGTAATAGCATTGATGACAGTACCTGGTTGCCAGATTCCTCCTTTGGCTTAGGAACAAATTGCTTATGGCTGTTCACTCCTGATAGCTACCTTTGTGCTTGAGAAAGCTATTGAGAATTTGAGCAACTGGAGCCAAGCTTATTGCCTCATGAAAAAAATCCACCTACCTGAACCACATTACAGACCCATTGGCTGCATGTTTTGATGGTCTCAAATGATGATCTACTTATCTGCATTTAATGCGTTAAATGAACATGTTGAGTTCTATGATTTTTATTTTTAATATGGCTCTAATGTGGCAGGTAGTAAAATATTAAAGGAATAAATATTTGTAGATTAATAAAAATACTGAAAAGCAGAAAAACCACATTACCCTAGAGATTTTATTGTGCTTTTCTAAATGGAAGTCCCTCATTCATATTTTTGGTTTTGTATTAAACATTTTAAATTTAATTTACACATACAAATTTGACACAAACTTTGGAAGTATAAAAGTGAGTTCAAATATGGTTGATTCTCTACACCTTTAATTCAATATCATTTTGAGGGGTTGTGCCCTGATTAAATAAATGCTAGGAATGAGTGACTGCCCCCACCTGACTCCACATCTCTATTCAGAAACATTCTACTAAGCTCTCCTCTATTTCTCTGAGCATACACACACAAAAAGGTCTTCTTGGTCCTTTTAAAGAAGAGGAGCTAGAGCCATTTTCCTCCACAAACCCAAAGATAAACGCCTTGAAAAATGTGGACGTCTATGTTTCCACTTCAGAATTCAAACCACTAAATTCACTTCCATCAATCAAATCATAAGGTATTTTTTAACGTGTCTAGATGATGAACCAGGGCCTAAGGATATTGAGATGCTCTCTTCTTCCCTTATTTTTTTATTATTTGCACCAGGGATTGAACTACTCAGAGTCACTCGACCACTGGGCCACATCCCCAGCCCTATTTTGTATTTTATTTAGAGACAGGGTCTCACTGAGTTGCTTAGTGCCTTGCTGTGGCTGAGGCTAGCTTTGGACTCGTGATCCTCCTGCCTCAGCCTCCGGAGCCACTGGGATTACAGTCATGTGCCATCGCAGCCACTACTTTTTTCCATTTTCAGAGAGAGATTTGTGAGAAGGATCATGAACTTCACTCCACAATCAACCCAAACTGGAAAAGGAGATCTGTCATGAGCCATTCTCATAAAATGCACAGAACATACCTGTTTAATTGGGAGATTTCCAGATTTGACTTAAGAAGGACTTATTTATTTGGAAGATATTAGTCATTCAACTTCAATGAATAATGATTTAATTTTATGAATTTCCTTTCTACTGAATTTAAATTTAAAGTTAAAAAGAGAAAGAAATATTATAATACAATTGAATTGATTTTTTATTGTTTAAGCAACAGAGTATATCTTGAAAGTTTCTTAAAGAGATGAATCAAACAAAAGTGATTAAAGTAAAATAATTATTTTCAGCATTATTTTGTAACTAATGTCAAAAGTCTGTGGTGTTATAAAGCAGCCCACAGAATGCAGAATACAATTGTCTGTCCTAAGAGTCTTTACATTTTAAATGTCACTGGAAATTTATTCCAATTATATAGAGTAATCTTTGGACATGCATGAAAATGTTTTGTTTTCTTCTAATCAAATGCCTTAGCCTACTATCATTTTCTCCTTGCTGAATTTTTCTGTGGTCTAATTGTTACCCTTTTGAATTTTTTATGTAGATAATTCTGTCATTTAGGTAAATCACAAACTTCTATGACAAAAAAATGTTTGTACCCATTTTCCTGGAGAAATACTTTAAGATTTGTGTGAAGGTAAATGTGATTATATTTTAGTAATTTAAAATCTTCTCCACCTTGAGTTTCTAGTAATCAGGGCTTTGTTTTGAAAACTAATAAGCAAGTATCTCCACAGAATAATAGCCCCTCTGCTCCCAAGGATACTGGCCCCCAAATAAAACTTAATAACAAGTAACAGCAATGGGAAAAATAATTTAGTGTTCTCCTTTAAAACTAATGTTTAGGGGGGTTGGGATTGTAGCTCAGCAGTAGAGCGCTTGCCTCGCATGCGTGAGGCCCTGGGTTCGATCCTCAGCTCCACATACAAAGCAATAAAATAAAGACAATGTGTCCATCTACAACTAAAAAAATATTAAAAAAACCCCACAAAACTAATATTTAGGACTAGATATCTTAGTCTATACAGAACAGAACAGAGAAGAGAGCATGAAAATTCTATCTTCTGTTTGAGTAAAAGGCTACATAACTATTTTACAATATTCCTAAATTAACTCTTTTTAGGAAACAGTGGAAATATTCTCAGGAAACTAAAATACAGAAATCATCTCATTCATGAGGGGTGTAACATAATCTTGACAAGTATTATCAAAGTTAAACTTACAAATGCAGGAACTGAAGCATATAATGGTAATTACCTCATGCAAGGCTTGAGGATTGTACACTGCAAACTCAAGAGCAGAATCTGCATTTTGGGCTCTAAGTAAATTAATGCTTCTTGAAGAACTAGAGCTTTCTCAAATCAATATGCTGGTGGTAATGGACCATTAACAAAGTGAAACAATCATATAATTCCCTTCAAGAATTTCTTTAATGGTCAGAGGTTGAAATCAAAGAGGATGACCATTAAGATATCTCAAGGAAAATTCTTTGTGATATTGATTTTCAATTTTCAACTTTCCCATTGCAGCATTTCTGATATACGATTTAGATATTTAAAGAACACCAAATGCTGCTATTCTCTGAGGAATTTTGAAGATCCCATCCGGCTTAAACCTCACTATGAAAACAGTAGATTCCAATTTTACACATGCCTTGGGGTCACCAAGGAGCTCATCAAAATGTAAAATCATTCTGGGGTAGGGCCCAGGATTTTGTATGTTAAACAGGCACCCTAGACAGGTGATCCATTGATACCATTTTGTGCAAAACAGATACTGAATTAATTTAGGCTAACAGATGATAGAATGGAAATCGAGTAGTTGCATTATAAGATACTATTTAAGTTAAATAATAGTGTTTTTTATTTTTCCATAGAACAGATTTTGTTAGAACAGAGGGAGCTTGTTCCTCCATATGGCCTAACCTGCTAGCCTCATTGCTGACCTTTAGGGACAGTTTCTAGATGAAGTTTGTAGTTCAATTTTTATGGCCCATTTAGTCCTTGGCCTATCTGCTTTGCCTGCCAACAAAGGGACCAATTAGTGAAGATGGTTTCGATACTTTTTTCAGAGACAAATCCCTTCCAACTAGGGAATGCTATGAGCCCACCAACATACTTTGCATAACATGGGAAAAAAAATTCTGATATAGGAGGGGCTGAAGATTCTGACTTTAGGCTAGAAAACAAAGCCATTCACCATGCTTGTGTGTAGGAGGGAAAAGATTGGCCTGGGCAAAGGGTCAGGGGCCAAGTGGATTCAAACTTTTGAAAGGTGGTGGCACAAAGAAGGCAACCTTGGCTGTGTGTTTAACTGTTAACAATTATGCTAAATTCTTACATTTCCTTTCACGAAGCATCCAAATAATGCAGTATATATTTATTCAAGGCTGTTATGCAAACAACACGAAATGAAGAAATCTAGCTGCATAAAAGAGGAAACAAAATATAATCTTTTACTCTGAATTTTCATAGCAGTATCTTATAAAATCTTCGTGCTTTAGGAAGCTTTTAATCTATCACCCAACTCTTTAGTTTCCCATTGAAAATACATTTTTATTGAATTGCATTTAAATTATTTAGCCGTTTTTATAGGCATAAGGTAATCAGATACATAATGCATCACAGGGCTCCCCAAACGTCTCTGACGGATGCTGTCTTTCTGCTAATTAAATCTACACTACCGTTAGGAAAAGAGGAAAAAGGTCTAAGGTTTATTTTGCTTGTTTCTTTTTTTTAGTTCCTTCTTTCTTTTCTTTCCTTCCTTCCTTTTCCTTCTTTCTTACCTTTTTTTCCTTTTATTTTTTATTATGCTCAGTCTCTTTTCTTTAAAAGAAAAATTAAAGGTCAGCTGTTAATTAGCTACTTTTGAAAAGTAGCCATTAATATTACATAAATTACTGCCTACAAATCCAATTAAATTCTTAGGTCATATTGGAACTAAATACATGATTTAATTTTCAGGGCACATTATGAAATGAGGTCTAGGAGAAATCAATACAGATAGAGCAGAGGACTAAGTTGTGTGCCTGCAGGCATGTGTGTGTGTATCTCCAGGTTTTACACACACACACAAACACACACATTTATATATATTGAAATGCTTAGTTCTACTGTGATTTAATGGAGGAGTCCTGGATGCTTGTACTTATTCATACTCTGAATTGCTGCTGATAGCAAAAGCCAAAATTTACCCATTGGTACCTGTATTAGTTAGGGTTCTCTAGAGGAACAGAACCAACAGGAGGAATGATTATAAAAAGGGGATTTATTAGGTTGACTTATAGGACCAGAAGCTGGATAGTCACAATGGCCGTCTGCAGATTGCAGAGCTGGAGGAACCTGTGGCTGCACAGTCCAAGATATTGAAACCTCAGAACAAGAGGGATCAATGATGCTATCCCAGTCCAAGACTGAAGGCTTCTAGAAATTATCTGTAGAATCACTGCCAGAGTCCACTTTGGAAAAGTGAAGGAACGAGAGTCTGAAATTCTCAGGGGATAGCAGCAGCAACTAAGAACCAGTTTAAAAAGAATGCATCTGCTGCCGCTTCCTTGTTCTTCCAACTTTTATTCCATTCAGGCCACCAACCTATTGTACGGTGCTGCCTACACTTAGGGAGTGTCTCCACTTTAGTTCCCTATCCCACATGTCAATCATTCCTATACACACCCTCATTGACACACCCAGAAACCTCTTAATCTTAGGCATATGTTAATCCAATCAAGTTGACGATTCAAATTAACCATTACAGAACCTAAAGCAAAACAAAACAGAACAAACAAAAAACCCACAAAAACATGCATATAGAAGAAACAGAAATTTTAAAATGGCTATACTTGCGTGCAAAAAATAGAGAGTTCTGAGTATCTGTGTACCAGTCCATTAGTTTAGGCCTTCAACACTATCCACATGACAAAGCCTCAGTATTTATGAAATCCATATAATCACAATCAAATTCTATCAATGTAGTAGGAAAGCTGTATATTTAAAGGAAAGGTACAGATTAATGAAATTATTACCCTCTCAATTATCTTTAACTCATTACTTTTCAATGTGCACTTTGTCTATTGACCCACTATATTATGGCTTTAGAAGATGTATTAGTTTTCTGTGTCTCTGAGAAGCAAATTCCATAACCTCAGTGACTTCAACAGCTCCCATTTATTTTCTCATTGTTCAGGACATTGCAAATCCCAGGTCAAAGTCTGCTAGCATTGGTTTCCTCCCAGGTCGCTCTCTGGTTTGCAGATGGTCACCCTCTTTTGCCTTTTCACAAGGTCTTTTTTGATGCCGTGTGTGCATCCCTGGTGTCTCCCTGTGTTTTGTAATCCTTTCTTATAAAGGCACCCATCAGACTGGATCAAGGCCTACCCTAAGGACCTCATTTTAGCTTCATTGCTTCTGTAAAGACATACCTATTAATAAGATAATATTCTAAAGTAGTGGGGGCTAAGGGCTTCAACATACAAATTTTAGAGGTGCATAATTCTTCCTGTAGCAAATGGTTATCACAGTATATTAAAAAAAATCATTATACTTCATGTAGGTCTATTTCTTTACATAACTAAGGAGTTATTCTGAGACTCTATCTAGGTGGTAAAATGTAGTGGTTAAAGATAAGGAATTTGAACTTACAAGTGTGTTCAAATTCTAACTTCTTCATTTTACTTGGTAAGAAAGAGAACTAGGGCTAGAACCTCACTGAACACTTTTTTCTTCTCATTAATAAATATTTCAGAACGTTTGAAGATTCAGTAAGATATGTAAGACATGTACATTGTTGCATGAAATGGAGAAATGGCTAATAAACAGTGGCTATTTAAAAAATCTTTATGGACGTCTAGTTACATACCATGGAATTTGCTCATGGTTTGAAAAAAATTCAATGATTTTTAATAAATTTTCCAAGCCCTGTAACTATAATTACAATCTAATTTTAAAACTTCCATTAGAAATTTGTGTTATGGCCATTCTAGTAGATTAAAAGTCATATACATAATTTTTATTTTCATTTCTCTAATGAATAATAATACCAATTATTTTAATGTTTAAATTTTTTCATATGTATATAATGCCTTTTAGAAAAATTTCTCTTTAACTATTTTGCCATGTTTTAAGAAGTAGGCCATCTTTATTCTTAATAGTTGCAAGAGTTCTTTACAAATTCTAGGTACAATTTCTTTTATCAGACATATGATTTGCAAGCATTTTCTCTAAGTATTTGGCTTGTCTTTTCATTTTCTTAATGCAGTGTCTGATCTTGCATCCTTACTGAATTCCTTTGTTCTTGCTTGCTTTATTTCTGTGTGACTTCCTTATGATTTTCTCAGTACTAGGTTATGTCATCTGTGAATGAAGACACTTCTACATCTTGCCCTCTCTTCTGGTTATATTGCTTGATTGTGCTGGCTAGAATGTCCAATACAACTTTGAACAGAAATGGTTAAAACTGACATCCTTCCCATGAATTTAGATGGAAATGTCTAGTTTTTCACCATTAAGTGTAATTTCAGTTGGAATTTTTATCTGGTTGAGAAAATTCTTTGTATTTCTTGTTTGTCAAAAATTTGTATCATCAATGCATTTTATCAAATGTTTTTCCCATATCTATTGGGATGACCTTGTGGGTCTGTCCTTTATTTGTACACTGTCATAAGCCTCAGTATACATGAGAATATCCCAAGGCTAAAACACGGAAGATGTTTCTTCTTATTACTTCAGATTTTTCTTGAAGAAATATTTCTTGATTTGATATATACCCTATGTCAACATCCCAGGTCCCAAGGTTGTTGTTTTAACATCTTTTTCCAGCTTTTATCATTGCTTTTTGGGGAGTGAATTTCTGTGTTCATTATTCACCTATTCCAGAAATTCCTCTGCACCACCACAGAAGTATTATTCTTGATCCAATTATTTAATTTCACCTTTAAATTTTCCTCTTCTATAAAATGGGATTAATAACCCCCCATTGGGTTGTTGGGAAGATTAGATAGGTAATGTATTTGAAATTGCCCATTGAAGCATCTTGCACATAGCACATCCAGTAGATATTAATTGATTTTGAGGCTCAAATGGATGGAATAGAAAAGGATCACTAAGAGTTGACTGAAAAAAATTTTGTGGGACTTCAGAGTAACTTGGGGTGCTCTGTGGGATGCTCCAGTCAAACTAAGAGTGTGAAAACATAAAATCAATGTTTGCTAATGTATCTTATTTCTTTTTTCTCATGGATAGATCATTTCATATTCTTTTATCTTCTACTTCCTTATTAAATCAGTGCTACTACGTGATAATCTACCTTTATTTTTACCTTAGGACATTTCACATTCAGCTGCACCTTAGTTAATGTAAGTATGGGAATAATTTTGGCATATATCTAATGTATTAAGCTCCTTAGAAAGGGCCAGTAGCAATACCCTTGGTGCCAACTTAACATGATAGCATATATCCATTTTTTTTTTGTTTATTGCTTATGGACAGGCACCATATATCACAAAACTGACACCAGTAAGAAGGAGTCAAAGATCCTGCACATCTTGATAAAATCAAGCTGTACATCTTTAGGTTTGTTTTTATCTTGTCCTCTATGTGATTTTGTATATTTGCTGTAGGACATATGTTGCTGTTTGGGAATAGTGACAAACTTGTATAGAATTCCATGCATAGAAGGGACTAATATTTTGTGTGAAACTTAGATCAGGTGTACCAGATTTGAGCTAGAATTCACCCCTGTCTAGCAAGATTCTACAACTTTAACTGACTTTTGGAATCAATACAATATTTTGGATTTTTCAAAATAGACTGCTTTCTACCTTTTTTCCTTCAAGTATTCCTTAGTATAATTCAGAATCCATTGATAATTTCTTCTTTTCAGGGAAAAGTTATCCTAGTGGAGATAGTACATATATTTTATTTCATACACATATATGTAAATATATATTATATATTTAAAATATCCCAGCAAAAAGAAGATAAATAAATATATAGGAAGGGAGTATAGTATTTAGTGAGAGTTGTACTCAGCTATTTTGATCTTGCATACATATTTGACACATCAATTATTTTTCCTCCCTTTTGTCCTTTTATCAGAACTGTTTCAAATTCTTTCTATACTTGTATCTACTTTACCTATTTTTTTCTACACAAGCATTGTCTTATTCTCTCTCTCTCTTTCTTTTCCACGAAAATGCCTCCATTCACACTTCTTTCTCTTTGTCTTTTCTGTACTATTCCAAACATGTCCAAGTATATTGGGAGCAGTTTCCACCCCTCAAATAATCTACTCTAAGAAGCAGCTAATGTTATCTTTTTAATAAACAATTTCAATCCAAGTAGCCATAACTATCTCAAAGATGATTCTCTCTACAACATTTTCATTAAAGTCGGGGCTTTGTTTGGTGTTTTGGTTTTAAACAAACACTAGTCCCAGCAGTGCAGCTCACCAATATAGAACAGAATTACAATGTACTTCCAGCCAAATTCAGTTTATTGTCAATTTCAGTAGTGTTTCTTATGGTAGCAATTATTCTCTGTAAGCCTGCAAGCAAGCAGCAGAAAACTGAAATCATCAAAGAGTTTTTATCTGCAGCAATTCCAGAAATGGCAGGTAGCTGATAGTTTAAACTTTAGTTCTCTGCAGTGGAATAGTGCAAATAGGAGAAGGCCATCTGCCTGCTCCTGGAGGCTTTCTGAAAAATATACCCAAGTTAATAAAGTTTTGGGTGATATTTGATGACTTTGGTAACTATTGCACTGGATTCTATGGCATATACATGGCTCTGTGCTGCTGCTGGAAGAACTCCTGAGACAAACCGCACAAATTGCAGTGACATTGCTGCATATATATATATATGAATTAGATAGTTGGATGTTTATTGCAATTTTCTAATCACCGAAAGGTAGGTCTTCTAAACATAAGAACTTTGATTTAACCTGGAAACTAGAACAACTGCTGAGAATAACATGAACTGAACAAACACAGGAAGAGGTGACCAGGTTTGTACTTATTCTAGACAGAGTTCTTTTTAAGAATTTTCAAGATCATAGACAGTTAAATCATAAAACAAAAGGGACTCCTAGTCACCTAGTTTATTCTCTAGTTTATGATAATTTATTTAGAGCATTCTAGACAATGCATTGACTACTGTTTTCTAAAAATCTGGAAACAGAGATTTTTTAAATTATTTATTTAATCATTATCTCAACCAGTATTTATTGATCTCTTTCTTTCACATGCTTTGGAGGATATAGTAGTAAGAAAGTCTGAAATCTAAACAGTGAGCAGGATAGAAATACTTTTGAAACTTCTTTTCCGGTATAGAAGAGTATCAATGGTTCCAGTTCCTTAAGTACAGACGTAGTATGTATAAAACAAAATCAAGTAGAAGATGCTAAAAAGACATAAAATGAAGGAGGCTGCTCTTGTCTCTAGAGGCTCCCTTGAGTAATTTGCTGAACTATAAAAGGCAAATTGGCAATAACTTGATAAGGAAGGACTTAAGTAAGTAGGTCTGGGCAGATAGACAAGGTGAGCAAATGTCCTGAAATAAGAAAAAAACAGAGTTATATTAAAGCCGGAAATGGTGATATATGTGCATGATGGAATACAATTTAACCATAAAGAATGGAATCCTGTAAGTTCAGACAGCATGGAGGAGCCTAAAGGACATTATGTTAAGTGATATAAGCCAGGAACATAAAAACAAATATCGTGATCTCATTCATATGGAATATATAAAAGTTGTTCTCATAAAAATTGAGAGCATAGCAGTGGCTACCAGATTCTGGTCAGAATGTTGAGAGGAGAAGAAGAGCTCAATCAATATGTACAATAAAATAATTAGAAAGGAGGAACAATTTTCAGTGACCATTTTCAATATGATATATTCTATTTAAAAATAGCTAGAAGAGAGGATTTTGAATACTCTCACCCAAAAAAATACATATTTAAGGTAATTAAGATATGACAGCTACTCTAATTTGATCATTACACTATGTATAAGTATGTATACTTGAATTGAAGCACCAAATTTTATCCCATGAGCATATAGAATGGTATTATGTCAATCAAAAATAAAAATAGAGCATAAAAAAGACAGCCAATGCAATTAGAACACAAAAAGATATGAAATAGTGTGCTGGGTGAGGTTGATGATATGATTAGGGTGATGCTCTATAGAAAATAGCTAAAATATTTTTATTGGTATTTGAAGAACAGTGGAAATATACTTTATATACTTTATGGTTTTAAGCAGGGGAGTAGCATGGTTTATTGTTTCTGTTGAAATAATTCATTCCATAGTGTAGTCAATCTTCAAGGCCAAGCATGGATTTTAAGAGATTGATGCTAATTTAACCAATTGTGGCAGTGGAGCTGAGAACATGTGGTTATTATAAAGAGTGTTTGAGGAGGCAAAGTGACATGACTGAGGATGAAAGGGATATGATATATTATATATTTCAGGTCGCTGTAACAAAATGTCATACACTAAGTGGATTATAAACAAAATGAACTTATCTTTCACAATTTTGGAGCCTCAGATCAAGGCACTGCCACATTTGGTGTCTGATAAGGACCCTCTTTTTGGTTCACAGATGGTGCCTTCTCATAGGATGAAAAGGGTGATCTAACTCTCAGGAGTCTGTTTTATAAGGGCATGAAGCTCAACTATGAGGATTTTGCCTTATGATTATCAGCTTCCAAGGGCACCACTTCCTCATAAGTTTACCTTGGGAGTCAAGTTTCAACATGTAAATTTTGTGAGAGACATAGCATCAAATCCAGTAGCATCTATCAGTATTGAATAGAGTTATTAAGCAGGAATTTGACTATACATGGATCTTAAATGGAATTAAATAATCTAAGATGGTGCTAAACATTGGAGAATATCACCCAAGGTGGTCGTTGAGGCTGTGGTGGAAAGCATCTAAAGAGAGAGAACAGAATAAGAAGTAAAAGATACCTAGTTTGAGGGTCCTTATCAGACACCAAATGTGGCAGTGCCTTGATCTGAGGCTCCAAAATTGTGAAAGATAAATTCAGTCCAGCAAAGATTGGTTAGAGGATGACAAACAGCAAAAGATATATTGGCAGATATGTAGAGAAAGCAGAATAAATTGACTGCCAGAGTGTCAAGCAACATATTTATTATGGTTTGGACATGAAGTTGCCCCCAAAAGCTCATATATGAGACAATGTAAGAAAATTTAGATTGCTTTCTTTAAATTGAAGTTAAAATAACTTGCATGTGCACTGTTTTTGAAGAACAAGTCATTTTTGTTCATTTATTTCTAAATCCATGAGGTGAAGACAGAGAATATTCCATCACTTACTGAGCATTCAGTCATGCATTTGGTCAGTCATGTTTCCAAAATTTCCAGAACCATGGAATGCCACCATACTCATGCTATATACTTATGAAAGAGACCATGTTACTGCACGGAGCATGCTCTTTCTCTTCTAATTGCAGATTGAATTCACAAGCTGCTTTGAATTGCATTGCTAATTTGTTCATTGTATTTTTGAGTTGCCTACAAGATGTAAAAGATCCACAAATTTATCATAATTCTCTAAAAAACAGTTTTCCTCCAAATGATATAAATAATTTAACTCAATAAATATCTTAGTGTTAAGTGTGAAAAAAAAAAAACGAATGAAAGACAGTTTAGAGGTGAAGTGATTGGGTTATGAGAGCTTTAATCTAATCAGTCCATTAATTCCCTGACAGGGATTAACAAGGTAGTAACTGTAGGCAGGTAGGGTGAGATTGGAGGGGGTGAGCCCTGGAGTGTGCCTTTGAGGTTCATATTTTGTCACTGAAGAGTGGAGCTCTCTCTTTCTCTGTCTCTTTCTCTGTTTCCTGGTGCCACATTTCCAGTTTCCTTCCTCTGCCACACACCTCAGTCATTATATTCAGGCTCTAAGGAATGGAGTCAACAATCTATGGACTAAGATCTCTGAAACTATGAGCCCCAAATAAACTTTTCTCCCTTAAAGGTGTTACTGTCAGATCTTTTGGTTACAGAAGCAAAAATATATGAATTAAATAATACTGCTATATGGACAAAGGATTCATACCAGTCATTTGCTATGCAAAATTATAACATCTTGCAGGATTTTCACCTGCTTTAATCAGTTTCTTCACTTACTCTGAAAAGAAAGGGGGCATAGAAGTTGCTCACCTCTTGTTCATTTTGAGCATTTTATCCTCACAGGTTTATGAATGGAATTAAATAAGTATCTGACTTTAAAAAATGATCACCTACACACATAGAATCTGTAAATGTAAGCATAGTATTCAAATGGTCAGGCATGGTGCATATGGACCCCGGGAATATAACCTTGCCTCTCTTTTATAATCAGTTTCACTAATTTTTTTCATGTAAATATTATGGAAAGAATCACAATTACATTAATCAGTAGTATGGATCTTATTGGCAATGTTCCTAAAAAATAGATAATTCTTTGAGTTTTAGGGCTTAAGTCTTTGTTTTAATAAGAAATTCACAGTAAGGCCAACTACATTCTCATGAAGTATTAATATTGGTGAAATATGTGTAGTATAACTGTAGTATAACCAGATACAAACAATGCTTTTGCCTTCACGATTTTCTCTTGGAAGAAGGTGTTAATTTGAAATATTTACATGCCACATTTTCTCTATTGATAGGCATTTAGATTGATTCCATATTTGTTATGGTTTGGATGTGAGGTGTCCCCCAAAATCTCATGTGTGAGACAATGTAAGAAGGTTTAGAAGAGAAATTATTGGATTGTGAGAGCCTTAACCCAATCTGTGAATTAATCCACTGTAGGGATTAACTGAGTCATAATTGAAGGAGGTGGGTAGGGTGTGGCTGCAGGAGGTGGGTCATTGGGGCCCTGACCTTTGGGTATATATTTTGCATCTGAAGAATAAAGCCTCTCTCTGCTGTCCGATCATCATGTGACCTGCTTCCCTGCACCATACTCTGCTGCCATGATGTCGAGTCCCAAGGAATGGAGCCTGTTGTCTACAAACTGAGACCCCTGAAACCACGAGTCCCCAAATAAACTTTTCTTTCTCTAAAATTATTTTTGTCAGATCTTTTAGTCACAGCAGTGAAAAAGCTGAATAAAACAATATCTTAACTACTGCAAATATTGTAGCAATAAACACGGGTTTGCAGATGTCTCTCTGATATGCTGTTATCATTTCTTTTGGACATAGGTCTCCAAGTGTGATAGCTGGATAGATTAATTTTTAGTTTGTTTTGTTTTGTTTTTTTGTGTTTTTATTTATTTATTTGGTACTGGGGATTGAATTCAGGGGTACTTGACTACTGAGCCACATACCCATCCCTATTTTGTGGGGTTGTTTTTAGAGACAGAGTCTCACTGAGTTGCTTAGCACCTTGCCGTTGTTAAGGCTGGCTTTGAACTCACAATTCTCCTGTCTCAGCCTCCCAAAGTGCTGGGATTACTGGCATGCACCACTGCACCTGGCTAATTTTTAGTTTTTGATGAACTTCCATATATTTCATACTGGCTGTATTAATTTCCATTCCCACCAATGATGTTTAAGTGTTCTCTTTTCTTTAAGTTTTCACCAGCATTTATTTTTTGTTTGTCCTTTTGGGCAGTAGCCACTCTAATTGGGGTAAGTTGATATTTCATTATGGTTTTGATCTACATTTCTTTGATATCTAATGAAGCTGTGTATTTTTTATAAATTTATTGGCCATTTGAATTTCTTCTTGTTAGTATGTCCATACTACCCAACTTAAAGATTCAGCATAACCTCTACCAAAATACAAATAACTTTCTTAACAGAAGTGAAGACAACAATCCTAACATACATATGGAAGTACAAATGACCCTGGAGAACCAGTCACGTTCAGTGAAAAGAACAGGAGGCATCACATTGCCTGACTTCAAAATTATAATCATCAGATCAACACATATTGATATAAAACCAGACACAGATCTATGGGATAGCATAGAGTTCTCAGAATTAACTACATTGGTTACAGCCAACTTACTCTCAACATATGCACAAGGGAGAAAGACAGCCTCCTTAATGAATAGTGCTAGCAAAACTGAATATTCACATGTAGGAAAATAAAACTTGAGCCCTCTCACCCTATACAAAAATCAACTCAAAGTGGTTCAAAGACCTAAATGTAAAACCTGAAAACATGCTACTGCTAGAAAAAATTACAGGGAAATTTCAATAGATTGTTAGAAGCAATCTGTTTTTTGTTTGTTTTTTGGTATAAAACCCCCAAAGCACAGGAAATGAAAAAAAAAATATATAGAAATAAGATTATAGCAAACTAGCAAACTTAGAAAGATCTTTTTCTCTTTTACTCTAGTAATATTAAATTTTGGGTGGGAGGACTGGGTATTGAGAGCGGGGCACTTAACCACTGAGCCACATCCCTAGCCCCACTTTATATATATATTAGAAATAGGGTCTTGCTAAGTTGCTTAGGGCCTTACTACATTGTTGAGGTTGTCTTTGAACTCATGATCCTCCTGTCTCAGCCTCCCCAGCTGCTGGTATTATAGGTGTGCCCCACCACACCCAGCTAGTAATAATAATTTTTGAAAGAATTTATAGGTTCAATTTTATAGGGAATGGAGAAATAAGCTCACTTGTGTGCATTTATCTCACCATAGTCTCTTGGATCCTTTAGGATGTTGAAGCAAGTTTAGTTTGTTTTCAATGGTATTCTATTGTAGGATTTCTGAGCACTCACTGAAGAATGTGTCTTGCTTTCTACGGCACATTTCATTGTGTAGTATGATTTGAAATGGGCTATGTGTCATTTGGCTTCTTGTGTAGAAATGCAAAATGGCATTCAATGTTCAGTTCTTTAAATTTTTATGTGTTTAGTTTTAAAAAATATAAAACCTATAAACTATCAATGAATTAGTCACTTTTGATAGTTTTTAGATTTTTTTTACAGATCTTTTTAATATTTTTATTTTACATGTTTATTTATTTGAGGATTTAACTCAGGGGTTCTTTACGAATGAGCTACATTCCCAATACTTTCTATTTTTTTAATATTGGTTTTTAGTTGAAGATAGACACACTACCTTTATTTTATTTAGTTATTTTTATGTGGTGTTGAGGATTGAACTCGCTGCCTCACGCGTGCCAGGAAAGTAACAGCCCCTACTTTGTTTGTGTGTTTGTTTGTTTTTTCCTTTTTAATTTTGAAGTTGCTTACAACTTCACTAAGTTTCTGAGGCTGGCCTTAAACTTGCATCCTCCTGCCTCAGCCTCTTGAGTCACTGGGATTACAGGTGTGCATCACTGTGCTTGGAATTTACTGATCATTTTAAATATGTCTCCTTTGGTCCTTCCTTTCTATTCCCTTTAATATGTTTTAACTTCTCTGTGACTACTAACATCTCTTACCTCTTCATAAGCATCTTATGCTTTTCCTCAAATGAAACAAAACAAAACAAAAAAACAACTATTTCTTTAGACTGTGACTCACTAAAACCTTGTGAAGTACATCAAGCATAACCCATTAAATTTAATTAACACATAAAGCAGCTGAGACACAAACACACAAGCAAAGAATGTGCCACTTTCTGAAGGTGATTGAGAGATGATACTAGAACCTTAAGTTCAGCCTTGCCTAAATCACCGACCTTTGTCCACTGTATGTTTCCTCTCCCCAGGAATCAGAAATTCATTTCCTAGGGCAAATTTCTAAGGCAATGTGAACATCTGCTCCAGTTAGCATTGTCCTGGGTCATGTGAATACAGTGAACAGACTCTCTCCTGAATAAGTGTGTAAGTTGAATGGGAGCCACAGTATCTCTTCTTGAAAGCACCTACTATGAAAGTTAGTGAGCACACATGCATAAGATGTTCTTTATAAGGCTTACTTGAGGTGGAAATTATTATGTGCATTTATTGGAAGTGAGCAATCTGGATGTGGAAGTGAAGATAGTGAAACACCATGGACGAGATCCCAACACAGGCTTTGAGGTTGACAAGAGGGAGCTTTGTTCTTTCATCTCTTTGCTCACCTCAGTGATTCTGTATCACTTGCTGAGCACTTCTTCCTGTTCCATGGAAACAGAATATCTTTGGAATCACAAAGGCCGATTCTAAAGAAAGAATATAAAACATGTACATTTAGAAAGCGTGCATTATTTTCAGGGCAAGTCTGTATTCCGTAAACACAAAAATGCACTCTTAGGCTTTTGTTGTTGTTTTTAACCATAAATTTGACCTTTCTAACCAAAGCAATGTTTTGAATCCAATGAAATCGAAACACAAAAGACAATGAGATTTTATAATGATAGGACTGATTGGATTTCCTGACAATTTGAGTGGTTCTTTTTCATTTACTAACAATCTGGGTAAGCAATGGGACCAAATGTTCTACCTGCCTAATAGTAGCAGGACAATAAACTATATTTATGCTATCTTCCTCCTCTGTTGCTGGAAGCCTAGAAGACAGAAGGAGATCCAGTGCAAACTCTTTTACTCTCTCTTGGGCCTTTGTCACGCCTCTCTTGGGTAATAAACAACAATGGCTTGCAAACCATTTCTCTTCTCAGTGTAAGGAGGTACCTGCAACATTGAGAAGGAAGAAAGATCACTCTAGTACATTTGTTCTGAAGAATGATGAAAGCCACAAAATTGAACTTGTAAGTCTACACAGAATACTTTGATCTCATTAATAAAACTTGAATTCAAATTCTTCTCTGCTCTTTCATGTATCTCTCCTTTTCTTTTTTACCCTGCTCTATTTACTTCTCTCTTTCCTTTATCTTTTCTATTGATACAATTCTTATGAAGGGCTAGACGCTTTACCTTATTTTTGCCCTCACCAAACAAACAGAACCACATAACCACTGTGATTATGGCGCATCCACATAGATGCAGATAACATTTGTAGAAGTGAAGAATGGCAAAACAAGAAAGTTGAATGAATATAACCAATAACTAGAGAAGGTGAGAGAAAAGAAAAGATTATACAGAAGGGTTCTCAGGGAAAATTTTTGTACGTGACAGTTTGTAACTTTGACTCTAGTACCAGTAAATACATACAAAAGAGCAAACACAAAAAGTAATGATCATGACATATTAATGTAGTCAATTTACAATGAGATGGCATTAGCATTCTCCATAGGAATAGAACCAAAAGAATTTATATCTAAGAGGGTACTACCAGCTTGGCTTACATGATGAGAGACAGTGGATAGTTCCATAATGGCCACCCGCTGGAGAAGCCAGTAGTTACTCAGTTCAAAAAGCTGGAAGCCTCAGAACAAGAGGGGCGAGGATGCAGCCCCAGACTAAGGTGGAAGTTCTGGAAACTTCCTGTGGAGTTGCTGGTGTTCATCAACATTCAAAAGCCAAAAGTATGGACTGATGTTCACATGTGATGACTGCAGCAAAGAACCTACCCAAACCAAAATACACCCACTCAAGAAGAGCAAGTATGTGGTGTGCCAGCTTCCCTTCTGATGTTTGCTCCATCTTTCCCCAGCCTGTTGGAGGATGCTACCCTCCTTTTGGGTGAGTCTTCTCCAAGCATTTCACTGATCCACATGCCAGTCATCTCTGGGAAACGCTCATAACTCATCCAGAATTTTGCTTTACCAATTTTCTAGGTGTCTCCAAATGCAGTCAACCAACAGTCAAGATTAACCATCTCAGAGATCTATTGTAAGAAAAAAAAAAGGGCAATTATGCTTTATACTATAGGATTTAGCTTATGTTTAGGAATTGTTGTGAGCCAAGGAACCCAGTCAATACATTCATACTTAGTTTCACATAATGTACAAGTCATTTCACAAGACAGGCTGCCTTGTCCAAAAAGTAGATGAGTCTTAAAGTGCTGATTCAGAGCATAGTGGATGAATATCATATACCCAGTTTCTAAAACTGTGATGAATATGAATTTGTAAACTCATTGTGTCAAATATTAGAGTCAGAGACATTTTAGGTGTAATAAAATTAATTTCATAACTAAAAATTAGACTTAGGGGAAGAATGTAATGTGATTAGTCTAAAAATGTTTGAGGAATAATAAGAGCAGTCAATATTCATTCACATATGAGTTAAAAAGTAGGTATTGTCTTCACATATTTTATATATTAAAAAATATGCTTGTCAGGAGCGGTGGCACATGCCTGTAATCCCGGCACCTTGGGAGGCTGATACAGAAGAATCACGAGTTCAAAGCCAGCCTCAGCAACAGCGAGGTGCTAAGCAACTCAGTGATACCTTGTCTCTACATAAAACACAAAATAGGGATGGGGATGTGGCTCAGTGGTTGAGTACTGCTGAATTCAATCCCTAGTACAAAAAAAAAAAGGTATAATTTATTTTTCATTTGTCTTCCTTTAATTTTTATCTACTTATATTCTGCATTTTTAGATATATTTTGCTTTTCTATTTATAATTTTGTGAGTTATATTATAACCATATTAACATTAAAAATAAAATTATTTTGTAATATTTTTATTATATAAAGCACAATGATTATACATTCTCCTTTATGTACCATATTAGAAGGAACTAACACATGTATGTTATTACTTTATTGTTTTTAATTTTAAGAATTTTCTAATGTGATTGTTCACTTCACATTTGATTCTTTTTTTAAAGTTTTATTTATTTATTTACTCTACTTAGGTATGCATGATAGCAGAATGCATTTTGATTCATTGTACACAGATGGAGCACAACTTTTCATTTCTCTGGTTGTATGTGATGTAGAATCACAACATACATGCAGTCATATATAAAGCTAGGGCTATGATGTCCATCATATTCTACCATCTTTACTGTCACATTTGATTCTTAAGTTAGAAATATGCTTTTAAATTTTCTACTGGATGAAGTATTAAAATTCTCAAATTGCCTTGTAGTGAAAGATTTTGTTGTTGTTGTTGTTGTTGTTGTTGTTGTTTGGACTTTACTTGAAACTTTATGGTCTTATCCTTGGACACACATTTAAAAGATTATTTATTTCCAAGTTGTTGAGTAAAACATTCTTGATATATTCTGGGTAGGTTGTCTGGCTTCTGAATTGTGTTGAAATATTTTATGGCCTTTTGACATACTTTTTGTGTCAAGCTTGATATAATAATTAATAAAAATGTACCAAAATGTACCTGGGAGATACTTTTTCCTTCTTATTTTCTCATTATAGTCTGACAATTGTTTACACACTTTGAGCCCATCTTATTGACTCCTTATAAATTTATGGTCACATATCATCCTACAAGATTAAATATTTTTCATGATATAATCAAACTTTTTTTTCTATTAATATTTTTTGCTTTAAATTCTATTTTTTCATATTTTAGTAATATGAAACTTATAATTCCATCTATTTTTCTCCTCTTGAATTATTCTATTTCTAATGTATTACTTTCATTTATTTCATGGCTAAAAATATTATAAGAATTATTTATTTGAATTTCATATTACCAAGTTGTATCTATAACTAATATTATATTTTGTACTTTGTACTTTCTTCAAATTTTCCTCTCTCTGATTTTTGATAAAATTTTCTTTAATTCAGTACTACAATTATTTTGGAATAGATAGATATTTCTTTATTTGGAGGACAATTCTTGCACAGTAAGTTTTTTAGCTTTCTTCTCCTCTTCCCACTAGCTGCCAGTAGTTGCCTCATTTTCTCATACAGGTTCCGACAGCCAGTAATGTCTCCAGACTTTGCTAAATGTTCCCTGGAAGGCAAAATTGCCCCCCATTGAAAATACTGTTTTACATTTAGATTTATTGACATTTCTTCTTTCCCTTATCCCACTTTCTCTTATTCAATATTGCTGGTAGACTTTACTAACGTCTATTACTGATGATTTTACACAATGTGTTTCCATTATTTTAAGGATTTCCCTAAAAAATTTTGGTGTTCTTTTTGATTCTTATTTTGTTTGAAGCTTGAGGATACTGATACACAACTGCAACTACTAGATTGAGCCTTACTTGTGATAACCCCTTGTTAAATTATTTGCTATTATTGTTTGGTACTTTAGTTCTAATCTTTTTAAATACATAAATTAGACATAATTGCTATCACATGCAGTCTGTGTGTGTTTAAACCTAACTCATGTTTTACCTTTGTTTAGTCCTTGAGTCTACAGATGCACAATCCGCAGGTACCAAGAGTCAGTGCATTGCTTAAAAACAGGGATATGTTCTGAGAAACCTGTCAATAAGCAATTTTTGACATAGTGTGAATATCATAAGTGCACTTACACAAACTGTGATAGGTACAACATCACTCAGAAGTACAATTTTATAAAATCATTATTGTATATATGGCTTTCCTTTGACCAAAACAAAATTATGCTTGCACAGTTATGTATATTACTCATTCTAATAGTTTTGTAATATTATCTCATTTTGGCTCTAGATTGTGAAACTATGATGTCTAATGATGTCTACCATTTTTTATTTGCTTATGTACTATTCGTATACCTTTTTAATGAAATATCTCTTCAGATCTGTTAAATTGTATTTGTTATTGTTCCATTTAGAAAGTCCTTTGCATGTTATAGTACAAGTCCTTCATCAAATACATGATTTGCAAAGATTTGCTTTTTCTAGTCTATCACTGATTTTGCCCTTTTATCAATGAATAAAAGTTGTAACTTTTGAGAAGTTTCAATTTATTGATTTTTTTTTCTTTTGTAGATCATACTTTTGGTGTATAGACTTAAAAATCTTTACCTGAATCTCAGTCATTCATATTCTTCTGTTTTGAAAGTTTTGTGGTTTTACCTCTAGCCTTAAATGTAATTTAATTTTTGTATGTAGTATGAGGTTTATATTGAACTTTACCCGTCTCTCTGAATATTTAGTTTTTCTAATACATTTGTGGAGAAGTTCATCCTTTCTCCACTGAATCACTTTTGTTCCTTTGTGAATATTTAAGAGTAAGACTTTTCTATTCTATTTCTGGATTCTTGGTCCTGTTCCATGGACCTGTGTATCTTTCTTTCTGCCAAAATCACACTGTCTTATTAATTGTACATACATAATCATGTTAATGCTAGAGAATATTATTCCTCTACCTTTAATTTTTTTATTTTTGAATTTGTTTTAACTGTTCTATTTTTATTTGTTTGTTTGTTTTAATTCCACACTTCTTATCCTTTCCTCTGTAAATTATATATGTTGAGGCTTTTGCTGCTGACTTACAGGTTCCTGTGCTCTCTTCCTTTTGGAAAAGAGATGATTTCCCCTAATTTTCAAATTGGTATATTTCTATCATTATATGCCTGAGTTTCCTGACTTTCTCTGTCATCTCAATTCTGAAATTGAACCAATAACTTGATATTTTTTAAAATTCTAGTTATTCTACTTTTCAGATCTAAAATATATTTTGGTTCTTAATTTATCTTCTATTTCTTCTTTTATCTTCTATTTCTCTCATAAAACTTCTGCATTTTTTCCCCAGACTGTCCATAATTGCCTGTTCCGGAGTGTTTTTATAGTACTGCTAAAGTCCTTATCAAATATTTTCAGTATATTGTGCCATTTCAGTATATTGTGCTATCTTCTCATTTCTTTCCATTTTTCAATTTCACCTTTCTAGTCAATATTTACTTCGTTTAGACACAATGAATATTTAAAATTCTTCTTCCTTGATATTTTGACTATTATGTCATGAAAATCTACTTCCTATTAACACCTATTTTAATGGGTCATCCTCTTGTTAAGGTTAAGAACACATATCCTTTTACAGTTTAGGGACTGCGTTTTGAATGCCAATGTAATTTTCAAGTTTCTTCAGTATTATTCTGATTTGTCTCACTTATGTTTCACAAAGAGACCTATCTGATTCCCTGGTCATATTTCACGTTGTAGTTCAGATCACAATGTACTCTTGTGCTGACTCTTGTAAATTTAATGTATAGTTTACTCCAGTGTTTGCTTCTGAACTGATGCACAGATTTAAAGGATGATTTTTTTTTCTAGATTCTTCTTGTCCATAATTTATTTTCATTCTTTATATGAGAAGGAGAGAGCTGCCATTTTCTGTTGTTCAATTAATGCAGGAGGTCAAGGATAGGCAAGAGGGTTTCCCAACAGAATTGGAATATAATTGGAAGAGAGATGCTGTCATCTCTGGTCATTATTGTACAAGCACTCTGTACTATCATGTGATTTCCAATATGTTTTTTTTTTCTTTTTAGAAATCAGCCCTCAATATACTCAATATCCTTTTGTATGTAGCACAACTTCATTATATAGCTGATTTCAAGCTATTTCATTGACATTTAGATTCTGTAGGTTCACTATGATTTTTATTTTTAATTTAATGTTCTTGTATCTCATTTATCTTGTTCAATTTAAAGGCAATGTGACATTTAGTGATTATGAAGAATCCATCTTCTTTGAAGATTTCTTCTGCTCTTTCTCTATTCTATTAGATTTTTTTAGATTTTTATCTCCTTTTTATTTTTCTTTTTGTACTCAGAATTGAATGTAGGAATGCTTAACCATTGAGCCATATCCCCATCCTTTTTTAATTTTTCTTTTGAGATAGGGTCTTGCTAAGTTGCTAAGAGCCTCTCTAAGTTGTTGAGAACTGGTCTTGAACTTGCAATACTCCTGCCTCAGTCTCCTAAATTGCTGGGATTACATGTGTGTGCCACTATGCCCAGCCAATACTTCCCTTTTACTGATTCTCTGTATTGCATTTAGTCATATGCTAGAGCTGACTTATAACAACTTTTAAGAATTAAATATTCAGAAACTTTGTGGTCCAGTTTTTAAACCACCATTAATCTGACAATGATTACATCAAGAAAATTTGCAAATGGCAAATTTTGCAGACCACTTTTTGGAAGGAAATTATAACCAGCTTACCCCCAAAGGCATTATAGATCATTTCTTCAGATATATTATCCAGTTTCCTATTGTCTCTTGGCTATATATCATGTATTTAATCATTTATTTTCCAATTTCAATAACTTTCAGCTAACTAGAAGTTGAAACTGATTCTACATAAAATCTACCTTGTTTTTTTTTTTAAATTGTTTTTAGTTGTAGGTGGACACAATATCTTTATTTATTTATTTATTTTATGTGGTGCTGAGGATCGAACCCAGAGCCTCATACATGCAAGGCAAGCGCTCTACCACTGAGCTACAATCCCAGCCCCTACATTGTTATTTTTATAAATATTTGTTCCTTAACCATTTCTGATGTGTTCATATTACATGTGTGCATATATTCATTTTATTTTTATTTCCAATGATTATCATCTTAGTTTGCAATTCTGAGTTTGCAACTTTTGAATATGTACAATTTGCTCACTTTTCCTCTGGGTCACAAGAGAGTGACAGGTATTTCCAATGAACCCATCAGCATTTGGTTCTAACTTAGTGTTCTTCCAAAAGTTATTTTGTGTGATAGTGGATTCAAAAATACCGTTAAAATCATAGCATTAGAATCACTATTTTTCCAGAATTTTTTTTGAAGAAGTTTTTTACATATCTATTTCAGCACATTGTCAATAAATAATTCCAATATTATATTTGGAATGTTAATTTCAAATAATGTGTATAAATTACTTGGATCAACATTATATAACTACTAGTCATTATTACTATCATGGATTTTAAACTAGAACATTAAAAATGTAACCTTACATCTTGTACAACCACAAAAATGGCAAGTTATAACCCATGCATTTATAATATGTCAAATATACTCTACTGTCATGTATATCTAAGAAAAACAAATTAAAAAATGGGACAATTAAATGTATTAATTTCTAAATTAGTAGTGTGGTAACTATGACTGGTGGTGAGCAAAATTGTAGATTTCATCTTCTTCCAGGTTAATCTCTCTTTGACTTTTTAATCATGACAATATGACTTTCTTTGGTAAATGAATATGAGCATAAGTGACATGTGCCATTTTGAGATAAAAGTATTTTAGAGAAACTTTGCCATTTTATATGCTTTTTTCCCTTAATCTGAAAGACATGTTGATGTGAAGATGCTACAGGTAGAAGCAACCTAGAATGTGAACCTACCTTTTTGGAACATATTATAGGCTGACTAACATTGTATTTTTGCTCTGCTCTATCTTCATGATATCCTAGTTTCTGCATCCCTAATAGTTATTGCATTATTTCTACTTTTTCACATGCTCAACATGTTGTTTTCTACCTAAAAATTGTTTTCATTAATTCTAGAATCATTTGAACCCTTTTTCTCTCTCTTTTTTAACTTTCTATGCATTTTTTTTTTCTCTTGAATTAAAGCTTATAAATTCTTGGGGATACTGACAATTTTAGCCTCCTTTTTCCATGAAATCAGATCAATTTGGTATTTATAGTCTATTTTCAGTAAACATTTTAAAGATAAAATATGTTCAAATAAACAAAAATTAAGATATTTATATTATTTCCAACAATGTGTCCAGCCACTGAAATACTAGGATGGTAATGCACAGATTTTTTTTCCATCCCATAGGATATTGTGAAAATATGTTAAATAGTAGCTATGGTAATATATTTGTAAAATGTGCAATTTACAGGAAAAATAAATTATTTGGATTAAATGGCCCTTTAAAAGAATAATAATAAAAAGCAGGTTGTGCTCATTTATTTGGTCATTCATTCTTTTGCTTCAGAATAATACTGACTGGTTTCAGTCCATACCCCAAAGCTATTGCACATGTTTTATAACAGATGTTTTATTGCCTGGCACTTTGCAAAATTCATCCATCCAAAATACTATAATATGCCCCTAACCCAACCACTACTGAAAATAAAACAGCAAGAATGCAAAGCAATCCAAAAAAGAACCCAAAAAATCATTCTGGAACTTAGGAACTCTTTTGTACTTGGATTTCTCCACATGATATGTTTCTATTTCTTAATTAAACTTTGGTTTTAGAAATTGAAAACTGAGAATTTATTCTTCTAGTTTGTACAGTGCTTGCCCTTAGTCCTTAGAATTTATTTATTTATTTCAATGGGTTATGTTGATTGTACAGTATCATTTTTTTGACTTTTATTAAGAATATCAAATACATAAATAATCTTTCCTCCAATTCTTAACTAATGGTAAAGGTGGACATTGGAGAGGAAAATCCATTTTACTTCATTGCACATTTTAGTAATGATTATTTTTGACTCTGTATCTTTGTAATAGTATTAATTCTTGGTTTGAAGGCACAAAGTCATCAGATGTCCAGACAAATAAGGAAGCTAGCCAGTGCCAAGGGGAGTGATGTTTATATTACAGTAATGGTAGAGTGGAAAACACAGAAAATTTCCCACTAAAACACATGCCAATAAAATTGGTTTACTGGAAAAAAATTCAATCCTTGTTTTGCCAGTTTGCTTGCCTTGCTTAATTAATATCTAATGTAACTAGATCTTTCTTGTATTTAGTTTATATAAATATTCATTTGGGAAGATCAGTTTGCACTGAAATCTTGGTTTGTGGCAATTTTGTAAAATTAGTGGATTGCCCCGAAATTTGCCAATATTTAACCTTAGGGCTTCTATGCCTTGCATAGAACTGATTCCTCTCCATTGTCTTTAACCATACTTTATATACAATGGACCCACAAAATAGTTTCCCATTTACTTTTCTCCACCTCTGTCACTACCTCTTCTAGTTACAATCTTCTTATTGAAGATGTTAGTGTTGTGAAGGAGCAGGATCTCTAGGTTTCTTTGCCTCTATCCTATAGCCTTGAATATTATTGTCATGCAAAACAAGCAGAGGACATTTCTGAGAGAAATCATTGATAGTATGCTTCCTTTAAGGACAAGTTAGTAAAAACAAATCAATATTTATTGTTATTTTGAAGTTTTTAAAAAGTCTCAAAGAGGCCAGTCTCTTTTAAAATATATGACTAGAAGGTTTCTTAATGACAGTTGCTTCACGTTTGAAAGTAAGACATCAGGAAGAAAAATGAAGGAAGAATAGTAGCCACCATTTTGTTTTGGTTTGTCTTATTTGTTTATTTTTAAAATCAGGTTATGAGGAGATACTGATTTTATGCTCAATCTCCAGGAGACATGATCTTTATTCTAAAATAATAGATATCATATTCTAGAAACCAATTAATTCTTAAGAAATGTTCAAATAATACCTACAGGCCTGAAGATTCTGCCCATAAATCAGAAACACATACAGTATTTGAAGGCTTTCCTATCTTATTATCTGCTGTATGCTCATGCTATAACACCCAGTGTCAAATTTTGGCATGACCTTTCTCCAACCAGTATCAAGGTTCTCAAGATTAACCTATACTAGGAATGCTAATATTTCTGTCATTGCTTCTACATTATTGAATATAATCAAAATACGAATCATATAATACAATTGAGATGAAAACTTCTTTCTTTGGACAGTTGATAACTACAGGATTATAGAAGACTTCTGGAAAGTTCCTTTTTTTTTTGTGAATACCTGTTAGGCACATGAGTAGGCTATGGGAGGTGGTTATCATAAGTTACCTAATTTCTTTTGAAGAAGACATTACACATTAGAAGAATTGGTGATCATCCAGAAAACACTTTTATAAAAGATGTGGGAGAAATAAAAATAGTTCATGCAATTTAATATTTGGGACATTTTGTGAATCTGGAAATTACCCAATATCATCTAACTGCATGAAATTGTAGAATGTTCTCAATAGGCATATGATTTTATGGATGAGCTATGATTTGGTAAGTACTTACAGGAAATTTGAGATTATAAAAAGTATGACAATCACATTCAATTATTTCTCAGTTTTAGACATAATATGATAGTTTTCTTGAAGACTTTTTGCATTTCTCTTAACTTCATTATCACCCTCAAAATAGATGTATTTATGCATTCCGTAATAGAATGAAGTCATGTTAGATGAAGAGTAAGGAACTAGGGATCCAACCACCTGCTGGATTCCCTGTGTTTGCAAAGCCTCTATCATTATCATACAATTCTGGATTTCACTGCACCAGAACTATACCCTGAGCTCTATGTAGCCATACCTTGCATGGCTCTTACATTGCAAGTTCAAAGAGAAAAGATGATTTGCTGCAGAACATCAAGATCCCAACCCATTCATCTTTTCTCATTGCAAAGGGACCAAAATAGAATAACAGTTATAAAATCTATTTGGGATATTGCTTAATAAAAGGCCAGAAAAGCATGACTTTACCAAGAGGGGCAAGAACAAGAAACAAAACGAGGACTTGAGGTTGAGTGGAGGAGAAAGAGTGAGACACAAGCTGCAGGGAGGTGGCTTTGTCTGCTAATTTTGCTAATTATAGGATGACATTGTACAGAATACAAGATTTAGCTGGAATATAGAAAGAGGCTGGGATGGGGGAATTTGAGAGAAATATACAATCTCCCTTATTTGTGCATTTCTTTGAAATTCAATATTCATATTTGCCTACTCACTAATATATATTTGCAACCTCTAACTCAGTGCTTGCACATTTCTGTGGTCATTTGTGGACATGCACAGATGGGTAAAAAGCTGAGGCATCCAATGGGCATATAACAACTGAAGGTGAAATCAAGGCAGAGCTTTGTCATCCTGTTTTAGCTCTTATACTATAAACAAGTATCATTTTCATGGTCCATTTAGTCCTACGTTTGCTTACATTTTTTTCTTTCGGTTTTGTGCCTCTTCTTGTTGATCTTGCCGTTTGAAAGGTATCCTAAGTGTGGTGCTGAAGTATTCTAGTGTTCCTAAGTACAGGGAGGATCTGGTGTGCCTTAAAGAGAAAATAAGTTTCATGAGTAATGTAGTTGCTGACCTGAGTTCAAAGTCAATGAATCAACAATACTTATTACCTAAGGTGTTATTCAACAGAAACACAAGAAAACATGGTTGCATATTGATTTGTTGATGAAAATGTTGTCATGAGAAACTCACAGAAACCTAATCTTTGTGGTACAGTATTTACTAATTCAGTGTATAGATAACTGTCATGAATAATGAAAATCAACTGTAATTTGCTGTTGAACTTCTGCATTTAGGTTTTTGTTTTGTTGTGTTGTGTTGTGTTGTGTGTGTGTGTGTGTGTGTATGTGTGTCCCCAGTAGAAAATGAACTTCCGTCTGGTGCAACAAGCCAGGAAGAATTTTTCTCAAGGCAGAAGTTCATGATCTAGTCAAGTGCTTAATGCTTTGGTCATTATGATACTTGAATCTGTTGGTTAAGACTCGAATTCAGCCACATCCTTGCCCTTTGTGACAAAAATGAGTTTGTATTTGAAAGTTTTCAGCATTTATAGTACTCAATTCAAAAGTGAACAGCTTTCTAGCTCTGAAGCTCCTGGTATATTTAATAGTGTAGTAGTGAACCAAACTCAGGAGGATCCTCTCTGTGTCACTATCCATCCATCCATCCATCCATCCATCCATCCATCCATCCATCCATCCATCCTTTTGTAATGAAGAAAGATTTAAGGATGTCTGAAGATCCCATTCTTCTTTGTAAATATACCCTGAACAAGAAGTACAACCACTATTGTCAAAAACATGCTTATATGGTCATTTTCCTATTTGACACCTCTAGAAGTTACAAGACCTGATAAAAAATTTCATCACATATCTTCTGAATTTAAGCTCAGCCTGCTTTCAGGAGTGAGGGAATTTAGAGTTAGTACTGAGCCTGATGAGGAAAGGTTTGTAAATGCATCTATATAATTGCCATTCCTTCCAGAGACCCTGGCTAGCCAGAATTCTGACACAAACCCTTGTAATAAAGCTGCAAAATATCCACTTGGAATCTTGGAGTTACTAATTCATTGTTATAACATGGTTCTCATAAAATTATGTAAAAAACTCATTTTACGGTTGTCAGGGGAAATAACTACCCAGATAAATAGGCATGAAAATACCATAACTACAGCAGAGAAAGCCAATTCAAAATTGGGCCCCAACCCCAATCTCCTAATTGGCTTTATTATAGTGTCATAGGAATGAAAAGTTCTATTAGCAATGGTTTTAGCTTTAGCCACTGTTCCATCAGTGTCCTGAATGCATTATTGCTTAGAGAGAGTTCCATATTTTGCTGAGTTTAAAAACAGGTTTTCATTGATTCCTGCATGAATTTGAAATAGTTAAGCACAAGTAGTGTGCATTGGGTTTTTTTTTTATAATTCTCACAAACATTTTAGTACCTACTTTATGTTAAGAAAGATTTTTTTAATTAAGCAAGCATCATGTGCTAGTATATTTTTAAACATAAGTTTTCCCTTTTACAGGATTCCTTATGACTTCATACCATATTCTCGAATAAACAGAAATAAAATAGAACACTTTGTTCATGATTTCTTCTCACAAGAAAAGTAATAGTTTGTAATTCTGGTTCTCAGGATCTGAAAAATATGTGTGTGTATGTGCGTGTGTGTGTGTGTATGTACTAATTTATTTCAAAACTTGGAATATAATTATTTTATCACAATTATGTGTTTTAAAGATTTTAATTTTGATTATACATCTAATATCTTCATGTGTATATGAAGCATATTTTATGTATATGAAACAAAGTGAATATATATGTACATACATATATATATACAAATGTATGTATATATATACAAACAGAAAACTGTGATGCAATCTTCAGGTAAAAATAAAGATGAGTAATTAAGTATATTGGCGTGTGTATACATAGTCAAATAGTGGAAGATCTGATATAATCCTATAAACCAATGTTTTCTCAGTGAGTATTTTTGACATCTACTCTCTCTAGGACAGAGGATTTATTTTATGTTTTACAGGAAAACTAACACTTAGGGAAAATATTCTGACTTCTTTTGACTACAAGAATATTTTTGGGGTAAACCATCAATTAAAAATTTATTGCCCTAAGGGAATGGTGATTGCAATTCAAAGTTTTGCAGAAAAATTATAAATCTCATTGCCCATTTGCCATTGGAGTCTGATTTATAACAAAAGAGGTTTGATCTCACAGCAGCTGTTAGATTGAGAAACTGTTATGAATCATATAGGCATGAGACAATATTCCTAACTCAAGGAAAAACAAATAATGATTCTTCAATGATTTTGTGTCAATGACTCTGTATATGCTAAATGTATGTATCCTGATTGTATCTAATCCATAAAATGATAAAATGTTATTTCCCATCATTATTGTATTCAAGTGTTTAACATTATATTAAATTCTTAGCATTTACTAAAATGTATAGATAATATACACCACATATCCTTTGCACTATTAGCAAAAACTGAATGATAATGACTAGCTTAGTGCGTGTGTGTGTGTGTGTGTGTGTGTTGTGGGGGGTTGTGAGCTGATGAAACCATAGCTCGGGACAACCCATCTGAGGACAATAGACACCGTCAGAATCTTTATTTATTTATTTTAATTACTTTTCTGTTCATCCTATTAAATGCCTCCTCCTTTGTTCTTAATTTGAAAGCATACCCATCCCCATTTAATTACCATGCTTTTGATTGACAAGACCAGAGGGGAAAAAAAGAAAGAAAGAAAGAAAGAAAGCTGTCTCCTTCATGTCCTATTTGACACGATATAATGAATGTGTGATGGCTAGTTTATTTTGTCCTGACAACTTAAATATTTGATGATTAAATGTGGAATTTAAGAGCATAATGCCAGAGAACAGAGAAAGAGAAGAAGAAAAAGAAGAAAGGAAGTAATTGGACTAGGAACCAAATACAATACTCATTTCTGCATTTGCCTAATAGTTTAATAACTGCCAATTTGGTGCAAGGATTCTGTGTAATTGCAAGAAGAATTTTATCTCTGCTCTTCCCAGGCAAAGAGGAGTCAGCAAATAGACTGTGTCCACCGGATGCCCTGGTCCTGTGTTTTATTATGTTTACTTTATAATCCCATCATCCCCACGCCACCAGCATGCTTGAGGGGTAGTGAAGGCATCAGCGGCTGCTCCCTCTCGGCCCCCTGTCTTTCAGAGCTACCCTAAGGTACTTAAGAATGACAGTATAAAGAATATCTGTGCAGATGAGCCTGTAGATTTGGGGAATTGGCTGCTTATAGACAGGGTTTCTTTTGGTAGACTTAATTCCTTTAGCAAGGGTGAAGTACCATCTGTGGGGATTCCTGTCATGTATAAGGAAGTTAGTCATGCTCTCTGTGGAGTTGAGTTTCTTGAATTTTAATGAAACCCATGTCAATCTGTCTCCTCTATACCCCAGTGTTAAAATCAGTGGTCAGCTAGTCAACAATCACAACAGTAAATCACAGTAGATAAACCAACCAGGACAGCTCTGAAGAATTTAAGGTTGTGTTTCCCCCTTCACCCCCCTTCCCAACTGGGACACTGAGAGAATACATAATGAACTGGTGGCATTTCTGCTTTAAAGGGACAGCCTTATGCTCAAACCAGGAATCTAGATTTTTTAAATGTCCTTCTTGGCTGGGAAGTTTCCTCTCTCTGTTATTATTTATATTCCCTTTAACATATCTGTCATGGGGTCTAGGGCTTTTGCACAGGTTATGTATGGTAAAGCTGTACTTTTACAAAATGCTCTGAGAGAAATGCTGATTCTAACCAAAGAAAATGAACTGTTAGGCAGAAATTAAGAGAAAATGATGTTCATGCCACCTGAATATAAATTAACTGTGAATGATGTAACTCAGGGAAGCAGGTGGCAGTTCCGTATGAGATATTTACAATTAGCTGTATGCATCACTCTGAGAGCACAGTGCAGGAAATATCTCTCCCAGATTGGATTGGTTCTCAACGGGTTATAATAGCATTACAGACCTCAATGTAACTTCCTAATTCTTCTATAATGTGTCACCACTATCTCAAAGACAAGGTCATTGGAACAGCACTTTTATTGTCACTTTGTTTGCTTGTACAAGCCAAAAATGTTTCTATGGGGAGGACTCACAGAGTAAGTTGGAACTGAAAGTTCTTTTTTGGCAGAACTGTTCTGGCACAAAATGGAACTCTAACTGGTTCCTTAATGGTAAAATGTACAACCTCTATTTGTCTTCTTGTTTGAGCTACTAGTTGGAATTTCTTGCTGACTGCTATCAGATCTATTGTCTCTAAATAGTGTTGTGCTTCTCCTGGTTTTGTTGTTCTTGTTAGTGATGGTATATGAGCAGGCTAGCAACTTACATTTTTTGGATCAAAATAGACCCCTTCCATTTAAATTAATTAATATTTGCATCTTAACTATTTACTAGGGTTAAAGCAGTTAACATGCAGGGTATGTGCCAATCTGTATTAAATCTTTATTTAAACAATTGTTTATATTGTATTCAAATTTACACATGGATATATGTTATGAATTTTGTTGTTTTTCATAGTTTTATCCACTTGTTATTACTTGATATCTAAATATGTCTGAAATTACACTGATTTCAAGAGTCCTAATATCTAGAAAATTGACAATTGGGAGAAATATTTTACTTTCTTTCAAGATGTAAAATAAAGACATCTCTTTGCTTTTCTTAAATGAAAAAGAAGCATCCTCAATTTAGCTCTTAGTATTTTCTTCATGGCTAAGCCTTACAAATTTTTCTGCTCAGTCAGTGGTGGAGATTTAGTAGATACTCATTAAATGTATTTCATCATGGATGACATGTGTTAGCCAGTATATAAAAATCCAGTCTTTTGATTTGTTTGCAAAGTTGTTTTAAGGAAATCTTCTATGAAGTCTGCAAAGTGTGCATATATCATATATTCTTTACCTTTTATTAATTAATTTAGGTATTAATTTCAACTAATATTAGTAAGCATCCATTCTGTGCCAATAGCGTTTCTGAACCCTGGCAGAAAATGATGGTGAATGTTATCCTCAACAGTCAGCACCTAGGAAGTATCATGTATAATGATTCAAATGGCACAATGTCTTTGATGCATATTTCAGTGATCCATCCTTTTTTGAATTGTATTATCAGCTTTCTTCATGTTCTTTTCCACTCTCCTCTAAAATCCCAGTTCTGTTTTCACCAGTAGATCGATTGCATGGAGTAGCTGATCAACTTTCATTCCCTGATAATCTACTTTGTGAAAAATAGACACCTAGTTATGCAACTTCTCAGTTCAAACTTTTGTACTGTTACCATTTGAATCTACTCAATTGATGGCAACAATCCCTAAAGTGTATTAAGTGCTAGTATGTACTACACAGGCACTATGTTAAGTATGTTGCCTGCATTTTTATTTTGCTTCATTTTTATATTCAAAATACACTAAAATAAAGATTGCAAATTGACCACAGTCACACACTTTATGAAATTAGTATTTGTATCCCAGAATTGAACCTGTCCAGATTACATTCCCAGTTAGCAAACTACATATCCTCCATTAATAGTTTCTGTGAATTGAGGCCTAGAGTAGATGTGATAGTATGCTTCCTTTCTAATTTTCTCCCTCTAATTCTGCTTCTATCACTTCCATAAGGTGAGTTCTTTCAACAACAACAACAAAATCTTTTGGTTTTAAGTTTCTATTTCAAACTGTTTCCCATGGAGAGAACCTAAATTAAGAGTAGCTACCTATGATGAGGCGTAGTCTATGGTACAAAGGGGTAACACATGATCTTTGATCAAAAGTGCAAAGACCAAATGAAAACAAGCAATATTTCCTATATCAATAAAAGTATGAAAGGGATGAATATTGGTTTCCTTTTCATTCTTTATTAATCACAAAGCACACAGAATTAAATCAGAAGGAGCATACCCTTGGATTTCCCTTTAAGACGATTTTCTCCAAGTGTCCACACTAAAGGATTATCAGGAATTCCAAGCTGACTTTGCAAAGAATGTTTTCTTCACTCTCTGTTGTTTTTCTTAATATTTCCTACTCCACAGTACCTACCCTGAAATCATAAACTACCCTAGAAATCACAAAACAACTGTAATTTACGCCAAACAATAAACTGGGCTTCACACTCCATCAGATTGTATTTTTATGGTCTACACGTGTACTTTCCTCATTTCCCAAATTACATGTTTCCTAACTTCTGTGAGGATAGGTGCCCATAAATCCATCTTCCATATCTTCCACACTGTGCACCATTCCTAGCATTTGACAGAGTTTAGCATATATAAGAATGACTCAAACTCTCACAATTGTTAAAGCAGAGAAACAAGTTCAATGTCTTCCTTTATAAGTTTTGAAAATTATTTGGAAAATTTAAAGTCTATTGGGAAACTTCAACATTTTATCTTCCTTCTCTTTCTGCCTTACTATAGTTAAAGAGTTAACTGCATATATACTATCAAACTGCAGTCTTGCAATTGTAAATTTTGAATCTGATTTTTAATATTGTTAATGAATAGCTATATTAAAATATTAAAACAACAAAAAAATCAAAGATAAATTAAAGTTGTTGATGGTTATGGTGCTTGATTTATTTAGAGAACAAATTGATAAACAATAAAATAATCCAAATGTTTAGTTCCATTTATAAAATGTGACACATAAAATGTGTCTCTGTCCCTAACCTCTTCATGCAAAGGGTTTTATTGTTGCTGCTGTTCTTCTGATTGTTGCTGTGGTAGTCTTCTTTTCTTTGCTTTTGCTAATATAAAGAATCTGGACTTCAGTAATATCTGAGATGCTCAAATGCTTCTCTTCTTCAGGAAGGAAATTCATTCTATGCAAGGAACCCATTTCTTCAATTGGCTAGGATGTGATTAGATCAGTTGGATGCAGTCAAATATCATCAAGATCCCTTTCCCCTTTCTGATATAATGAATGAGGTGATTTCTTTCTCATTTATTTTGGAAATCTCAGTAAAAATTAATCAAGCATGTTTTACTAAACCCCAGTTGTTAAGTCTCACAATTGATATATTCATTGCCTCTACTTAAAAAGATGGGTTGGGATAGGGCAGAATGAATATTCGTTCCTTTTCATTAATGCACATTAATAGATTGTAAGAATTTCAATTATGTTATTTGCATCCATGGCTTTATTTTTAAGATGCAATTTGGTGCCCCATGATTGCTTATTTATTATTCATAAAGTATGTTACTTTGATTTTGTACATTAATGGTTTTCTCAGCAGCAAAAGCATCACATCCAAACCACTTTCTCCTTTTTTACTGACATCCATGAAAGACTCCTTTTGGATGTTTCAGATTTTGTAATTTTCCAAAAAGAAAAATAAATAAATAAAACTGCATTTTCAATCCAAAAGAATATAAGCATTAGTTTTATAAAAAAAAAAAAAAAGGAAAAAAGGAATGTTGCCTCAATGATTAAAATACTTAAAAATGAAATATGAGAAAAGATAGAAATATAACATAGCTAACAAACAAAAACACAACTCAGAATTTATATTGGAATGTGCTTAGAACAGATCCTTAAAATAATTCACAAGGCCAATTTCATTTTCATACATATATGTAATAGACACATATGTATGTGTGTTATTTTTCTACTCCCCAAATTTATAACCTTTCTACCAAGACAAATACAATCATCCTTTTTATGACTCTAGTTTAAATTGTTAACTATCACTATTTCCTCACAGAAGATAATTAAACTCAATTAATAAATTAATAATAGAAATATTAAATTGGAATAAATAATATCATTAAAATATAGAAATAGTTTGTATACAGGTAATGCTAAATCCCTCCCACATTTCTCTTATTTTTTCTCTAGCCTTCTCTGCACCCTTTTCTTCCACATTCAGTTTTTTATTTAGTTTCTAGAGTAAGAAAGATCAGCCAATGAAGCCAGATGATCCAGTGATGTCAGTTGGGTATTATGTGAAACATGAATTATAATAACTATGAAAAAGAAGTCCCATATCAACCAAAAACAAGTACTGAATGAGCCATAATGATTGCTGCTATGGGAGAATAGACATATGAAAAGTCACCATTTCTGTTTGAAAGGGTTTCTTATCATAAGAGGAGATGGACATTTATGCTGCAAATTCTTAACATGTACTAAAATTGAGATATCAATCTTTGTATGTTATTGCTTAATAAAGAAACACTTAAATTTCATTTCAGAAAAGTAATTGTCTCTTTGGAATTTATAACCTGTCATAGAGTATCACTTTCATAAAATATTCTACATATTTGCGAAATAATGTATAACAAACTGATGTTTTCTGTTTTGTTTTACATACTTAATGAACAGTATGAGGTCAACAGTTTACTTAGCACTTCTCTCGGATACAAAATTCAAGTGGGGCTTTGGAACTATAAATGTATTTTATTACAATAAAAAACATGCACGTTAGCAACCCATATTAAGCAAATAAACAATCATCCTTGAAAATTCTGATATCCATCAGTACATCTCAGAGAGAAGACAAAGTAATGTGCTATCTGACATGTCCACATTATTCTTTTAATACTTTTGTACAGAATGGGCATTGCACAGTGTCTCAGTGAGCTTTTTAGCTGCTGTGACTTAAAGACCTGACCAGAACAATCATAGAGGAAAAAAAGTTTGTTTAAAGGCTTATAGTTTTAGAGGTCTCAGTCCATATAAAGCCAGCTGCATCATGATGGAAGAGTATGGCAAGGAAGCAGCTCAGATGATGATCAGAGAGCAGAGACAGAGAGATTCCACTCCCCAGATACAAAACATATACCCCAAAGCCATGCCCCCAATGCCCCATCTCCTCCTGCACCTCCCTTTAGTTACCACTCAATTAATCCCATCAGGAGATCGATTCACTGATTGAGTTAAGGCTCTCGTAACCTAATCATTTCTTTTCTGGACCTTCTTGCATTGTCTCACGCCTGAGTTTTTGGGGACACCTCGCATCCAAACCATAACACACAGTTCACTTAGAATGTTCTTAGAGATCTTACCTTAATCAAATAGTTTTCTGCAACCAAATCTCAGTTGTCGACCGCTAAAATAAAAAGAAATGATTCGGTTTCACTTGCAGATTGAATGCTATGTGGGAAAAAACATTTCTTCTTATTTGAAAGTTATTTCTTTGCAAGTCTCTTTCTATTTAAAATGTCTTTCTTTTTTGTTTTTCAGCAAACAACAACAATAATAAAATCATCCCTATATCCTGATGATAGAGCAATAAATTTAATTTTTTATTTTATTAAAATCTTCTTCAGAATCACCTATAGTGCCAGGTCTACAGAAGGCACTCGGTGAATTCTAGTTAAGTTTAATCAGATTAATAATCACCTACAGTTAAGTTACCTGAAAAGAACATTAAGAGGCAAAAGAAACAGAGGTAAGCATCATAGTGAAGATTTTATTTCACTGTATTTCAACCACCAGAGCCAGCAAAAACAAAATTTAACAACTCTCATCATAAGTGTTACTTTTTATTTATATTTTTATTGTTTTAGATGAAGAGGTCAATGACCTTATTTTGATTTTTTGAATACTTCTCTGAATTGTTGATATTCTTGATTTCAATTTCAAAAGAAGCTCACAAGCTAATATTACTTCTAGGTTATGAAAGAAAGTAAAAGCAAGCCAAATAAAAAGACCAAAAACAAAACAAAACTATAAAGTGCCAAAGAGCAATGTTTATAAGTTTTCAAATAGAAGCTGAAAAACACCAATAAAGTTTGGATTCAGCTCAAATGTACCATCAACACCAGGCAGCTCCCCCCTCCACCCCTATCCCTTTTTAATGGTCCATTTGTCTAGTCCTCCTGGAAGATCTATAGAGAAAATTACCAGGGCAGAATGTAGATCCAATTGCACATCCTGCTACAGGAGAAACGATTCCTGTTCTCATCATTGGGATCAATAATTTGCTAACACAGTATTAGCAAGAGCAACAACTCCACCAGGTTAAAGGAGTTTTACACTGAATAATGACGGCCTAGGAAAGGGAAAAGCCAAGCAAGTAAATCCTGGCAGCCTTTTACTATTGAGAGAGCACATGCCAGTGAATCAATAGTGGCTCTGGTGAGTCTGAGCTGTAAAGATGCTTTATTGTTCTGCCTAAGTACATTGGCAGAGACGCTCCTCTTAATATCTGTACACAGGAGCCACTGGGATCTAGGCCTATCCTATTAACAGAAGCATTTCCTCTTCAGAAGAGTGTATGTTCCTTCTAGGGACACAGAGAATGGCTGGAGCACATCTTTATGTAAACCCCAAGGAAAGCAAAGGAGGAGCATGGAAGGAATGATGAAGGAAGCCTCTGAGAGAGTGTAGAAAGGATCTAGAGCTAGAGAGTGTGACTCAACAGATTTAAAAAACTAATCAAAAGAACTTTTCTCCTAGATGTCTCTTCTAAATCATCTCTTGATAAGAAAACAAATTTTTGGAACAGTGACTTGATTTATTCAGTCATCAAATATTGAGGACAGTAACAGGGAAAGAATACCTTCTAGTGGTGACCAGGTCAGAGGGGTTGTCCCACTGCCTCCAATGATGATTTACAGTTACAAATCTTCTCTTAACAAGCAGTCCAGAAAGGAAGTCTGTTCATCAAATATTTCTGGCTTTCTATTCTTCTGGCACTCAGGGTGATTGTATTTTTTTCTGTCTCCATTGTGGTTACACAGATTATAGGACAAGTTATATTCACAAATTCTAGTATATAGTTTCTAGAAAGCAGCAGTTGCTTGCCTATGAAATATCTGACAAGAACAATATGATTAAGAGGAATGTGGTATAAGGGGTGCCTCTTCCACAGATGCCTACAAGCTGAGTTACCCATAATTGAGAGAAAGAGATACACTTGATAATGCAGACATTTTTTTTAATGTCTAAAACAAAAAAAGAATGTTTTGTGTGGATTTTGTCATATGAAGTTAGCTATTATTAATCAGAGTAGAAGACACATTTCTTAGAGAGTTGGATTCCAAAGGATCTACCAGCAAGGACCTAAATGTAGAACAACCGTTAAAGATTTAAAGCAGCTCTTGGGATCTGATACTGTCCATAGGCAAGAAGCAAGGCTGAGAAAACTGCTCGGTCCTCATGCAAGGATCAACCTCCAAGACCCATTTTGAATGGATGCAGGAGAAGGAAGGACCTCCCAGAGTGGAACCCAGGGCTATGTAGAATAGCAGTCTGGGTGCACTTCCCATGGAGCTGGCTCAGTGCCTACTCCACAATCACACCCTACTCAGAGGAGAGCCCTTACTACATCTGCCAAGAAGATTTCAAAATTGCTGCCAACCACATACAATTTTGTGTCTTTTTCTTCTGACTTGCAATGTGTCTGTGATGACCTTATCCCTATTTCTTTAAGGTTTATGAGATGAGCAGAATCAATTTAACTTGTCTTTCAAATACATCAAGAGGCACTTTGAGTGGACCTGATTAAAGTCTTCCACATATAATCCCTTGATGTATCATTAATGCTACATTCCTTAAGATCCTGGATTTTTACTATGATGGCCTGGATGAGACCTGTGGTATTTTCTCCCTTGAGAAAGAACAAAATATACTTTTCCCGAGGAGTGAGTATGATTTGAAAGTTTCCTGACTGGAAGTTTAATTCCAAATGATAAAATTTAATTCTAAACTATAAGAATTAATGCTTCTCAGCAATTATTTTCTTTTCTCTGCCTTTTGATTTTATGTTCAGATGCTACTAGCTAGATAATTTTTAGGTGGATGAGGCCAAGTGATTATCTAATAAGCTTTGAGCAGATGTAATTCTTGTTATCTCTGAGTCAGGACATTGAGTTGACATTTACACACCCTCCAGAACTCACTTTCTTTGGCATATTGGAATGTGACTGCTAGATAGATGGAACACCAGAGTGATGTGGTATAGAGAAGATTCCGGTTAAACTCCAAAAGACCTATAGACAAGCAAGAATAAATACGTGTTGCATAAGCCTTCAAGATGTGAGAAATTTAGTTATTACAATATAATCCAGACTATTCTGACTGGTAAGCCCTGTCATCACCTTCCCTTGCATTTATAACACATTCAAGGTAGTGCTATGCTTACAATATGTGGTTAATATGAAATGAATAGGAAAACGAGTAAATACAAATTTCATTATTGTGAAAGCATCTTTAGAAGGAATTGGTGTCTTCATCTCTCTCTCAGATTTTTCTTATTGTTATAACTGGAAGCTGAAAACCTGAATAGCTATAAAAATGTGTGCTGTGACATTTTTCTATAGTTGAAATCAGTTATTCCTATGTTACTATAATGATTATTGTGTACCATTTTCAGAAACTTTTATAATGACTCCTTCAAACAACATCAGAAGTAGTTAGTTTCAATCAGGAACCCAGGTGGCATCTATAGCATTCATAGGGTTGTAAGGAGCATGATCAGCTGGAAATACTCCCATGGCACATCACAGTCTTTGAATGGTATCTCAGAAAATTATTTTCCAAGGATATCTGCTCTGATTTAGATCCACATTTACAAGATGGAATCCAGATATCAACCATTTGATATGGTTCAAAAATTTGGGGATTCAATTATTTCCTCAACTTGGGGAATGGATTTATAGACTCTTCATTCTACATATCTATTTAAAGTTTATTTCATTACTAAGGACTATGCTTATGAATCTACCACCAGCTTTGAATCCTATGGGCTGGCACTTGGTGGAAAGAGGAACTACACCTATAAATGTAATGGTCCTTTATAAAGGTAGGCTAATTAGATTTATGTAAATCTTTTCTTCTATTTGTCCTTCTAGTGTGCTTACATTATGCCACTGCAAAAGAAAAGTGGTTATTTGGGGCAGTATTTTCCAAATTAATCTAATTTCCTTGGAGCACATCACCTGCATATTTCAGAAACATTTAGAGAAACCTAACTATGTTCAACAGCATATGGATTTTCAGAGTCTAACCAAATGAAGTAAGTGTCTGGAAAAAAGAAAGCAGTTCTGTTCCAAATTAATCTTCTGATAACATTCAGTACTCAAGTTAATAATTATTGAAGATAAAATTTCATTGGAGGGGGCAGTATTTTCTCTTACTAATCATTCCTGATTTCTGGAGATAAGGTATCATGAGTAAAGTTGCAAAGTAGCACAAACTGCTTTCAAAATTCACCTAAACAGACAGAAACTGATTCTAGTAAGATACCTCATAGGTTGTATGAGCACATAATTTATTGTCCAATGTAGATCATTTTTTATTTCATTGATTCTTTTTAGAGTCTATTTTGATATCATTATACATGCATAAAGTAGATCTTTATTGTTGGTGGGACTGCCAATTAGTGCAACCACTCTGGAAAGCAGTATGGACATTCCTCAAAATAGGTTATTTAGGGGGCAAAAAGGGGGCACTGTTCATAAATTAACTGAACTATACTGGAAAAAAAGGCAGACACATTTACATTATTCATAGTCTACCAGAGTAAAGAAGGATGTTCCTGAGCCAAGAGGTGGCCGTAGGGGAGCTATGGGCTTCTATACTCCGATTCATATAAAGCAGTTCTGCTTCTCCAATTTTGAATATAAAGCTGCTGTGCAAAATTTTGTTGGAAAAATATATGCCAATAATAATTACAAAAACATTTGGAAACCACTGCTCTAGATGATTCATAACTCAATCATAACATTAATAGACATCCATATGTAACTATCACACAAAGTCTTCCTTATATACTATGGCAATTCAAAACATGGTGATGTCTTGATATCAGTCTACTCACCTCAGGACTCCATTTCTTGTTTTCTTATCCCAAAATCAATACTAACTGACCTACACATTTAGTTTTTTAAGTTATTTTTTATTTTTACTTGTTGATAGACCTTCATTTTACTTATTTATATGTGGTGCTGAGAATCAAACCCAGTGCCTCACACATGCCAGGCAAGCCCTCTACCACTGAGTTACAACCCCGGTCCCACACATTTAATTTTATCTTGAAGAGGAAATAAGAGTTCAAGATAAAGAAAGTCAAACTCCTCTCTACTCCCTTCTTATTCACATTAAAGCCACTACTATAGCTTAAATGAACTTGGTCCCCCATAGTCATGCAGGAGTTTCATCTCCAATGTCCTATGCTGATAGTATTAAAAGGGTAGAAACCCAATAATAAAATGATGTTTAGAACTGAAGCCTTTGGGAGGTGACTGGGATGGCATAAGGTCATCAGGGTAGAGATCCCATGATTGGAATTTTCATGTGCACAACCTGATTTGTACATAGAACTAGAGATTACACTGACTAAAACCGATTAGGAGGAATTTATGATTGGATTCTGATTCCTTTATAAGAGGAGAGGCACATACATACAGTCATAGGCTCTCTGTCTCTTTGACTCTTATCCCATGATGCACTATTCAACTTGGAAACCCCTCCAGCAAAAAGGTCATCTCAAGAGGCCAAATCAATAGTGCCTGCCCCACCTTGGACTTTGAACTTCCACAGTCATTAGCCAAAATAAACCTCTGTTGGTTATAAAGTTATTCTTTCTCCAGTACTTTATTGTTAACAGCAGCAGCAGCAATAACAGCAACAAAACTCTGTGGATATAAGCTCCATCATCAAAAATATCACAAAACCTGGGAAATGGGGTAAGAGTAACAGAGTTCTAATCTTTAATTATTTAAACAATTCTTTGAAAGAATTCCAAATGAAGGGGTTTGTTTGTTTAGAGGTCTTAATTTCTTTGTGAATTCAGGAGCAGCCTTCATGTTTCAGAAGGGTTTGAAAAAAGAGAAGAGGAAATATATTGCCAAATTTTATTTCTCAATCTCCTCAGTGAATATACAGACCATAGGTAATGTGCTGAAGAATAGGAGATGAATCTACATTATAACTTTTGTATTCTACTAAACAGTAATGCCTAGGGGAAGGGAGAATGATCTCTGAACTTCTATTAACATGTCTTTTAATCCTCGAAGCATGATTTCCTCACTTCGTATACCCTCAATAAGCATATATCCTGTACGCCTCCCAGTAGTTTTCTGTCAATGTAATCTCTAGTTTTGTGTTAATCAGAGATTGTACACATTAAATTCATATATGTGATTTTCCCCACATTTGATTCTCATGTTCATACTTCTAGTCCATGGAGGTCATCAGAATGTGTCAGAGAACAGTGATTTATAAAATCATCCAACATTTTTTTACAATGTACAAAACTCAAGAATGCTATTTAAGGTCTCCAAATATAACTTAGTCAATAAGCTTAGATTTTATCATTTGGAAAATGTTTTCAGGTACTTATTTTTTTTTACTTAAGCATCCACCAGATCACATAACTAAATATACTTTTAACTTCTTTATGCATAGACCTATCTACTTGTTGAGGTGCTATAGAAAAGATAGAGGTGAACTTCTAAAACAAATGTGCCAGCCTTAACCTTCTCACCTCCAGAATTCTGGTTGTAGTAGTACACCAAACTCCTCTTTACATTTTGCATTGTAATTATCTTTCTGTTCCAGGAACCCTGTTAACAAGGGACCTAGAATGTTTCAAAAGTTAAATGAAACAAGCTTTAAAGGATGAAATAGAGGAAAAACAGACCAGAACAGAACCAAGCCCAGTTTGGAATAAAAAAATATGACATCAAATTTGTTCAAAGAAAGCACAAATGGAATGTGTTTATTAGTGCCACTTTCCATTTTCCTATGAATGCCTGAGTCACATTAATAACTGTGATTGACTTCAGCTCTAATAACCTGACCATGAAAGCATCCAAAGGAGAAAAATAATAGACTTTTAAAAATGGTTATTCTTTCACTTTTCTTGGTTTTATTAATGCTTATTATGAAGACCAAAATCAACTTCTTTTGTTTTTCCCATTCTTAGTTTCTTTTATTAATTTAAAAATTAATAAAAAATTATATTTAATTATTAGCATAGAAACAATAAAAATGCATACAATAAGAAGTAAAACTTTTTTCCACATGACTGCTCCCTGTTCCCGTTACTAGTATGTGCTTGTGGAACTTTTAAGTAGAATGTTGCATATTTTAAATAAGCAGATATCATTGCATAAAGTCTTTTTATTATTGTATGTGTTTTTTAAAATTAAGATTAAAAAAATATTCATATGCATTTTTTTTTACTTTTTAACCCTAATTTACCTTGAAGTTCTCCCTATGTTAGTATTTATAGCTATCACTTGTTAGTGATTGAATTATATTTCATAGTTTATTACAAGTCTGGTAATGCTACATTTACAAATAATCTTAAAGACTTAAAGTAATGAAACTCTACTTGTTATCAACCATGATATGTGTCCATCTCCATTAAGTGGGAGACCTTGCTCTAGGACAGAGGTTAATAAAAGAAACATCACCTGAGTTGACTGCATACCACTTTTTCTTGGGAAAAATTATAATTAATGATAGATTGTCTCTTGTTACCTGGAAGTGACCCACATTACTAATACTTCGATTTTCTTGGCCTGAGAAAACCACATGCCATGCCTAATTTCAACAGTATGAAGAAATACAATTCTATTATATGTCTAGAAAATTGGCAAGTTGAAAAGTTATGTCATCTCTTGGTCTCTGTAACCTTTCCAAACTCGTCTATTATAGTGGATTTTGCATTGCAAGAAGCTGTCTTTGATTCAGTCATAGCCAGTAATCCTGGAAAACTATGAGTTTCCCTTACTTCAATGCAGAGTCATCCTGATCAATGCCCACTGGTTCCTTTGAGAGAAGTTAAGAAATAGTTTTATAATTGTGGCAGTACATGAGATCAACCATGACATCACCTAAGACTTTTAGAGCAGTGAACAAATTCAGGCATGAGTACTGGATGAGTGATTTTGAGTCTATTGTGAAAATACTATTCTTCACTCACTCACCTATTTTCATCCTAGAAACAAAATGAAACAATCAATTAGTCCTTGCTATAATTTGGATATGAAGTATCTCCCAAAGGCCCATGTGTTCAAGGCTTGGTCCCCAACTCATTTTGCTGTTGTCAAGTGGTGAAACCTTGAAAAGCTGAAGTCTAAAGTCATAATTGAGATTGCTGGGGATGTTCTTTCAAAGAAACTATGAGATCCTGATCTCTTCCTCTTTCTCTCTCTCTCTTTTTTTTTCCTGGACACAATGAGATGGGCAGCTTGCTTGACCATGAGTTCCTGCCATCATATACTGCCTTGACAGGGGGCCAAAAACAATGGAACCAACTGACCATGGACATACACCTCTGAAATTATGACTAAAAACAAACATTTTCTCTATTTTGGTTAGGTATCTTAGGTATTTTGTTACAGAAATGGCAAGTTGACTAATTCAGTCCTCAAAAAATATCTCTGTGGTTAAGCTTCTTTGAGTTTTATTCCAATCTACTTTAAAAAAAAAATTTTTATTTATTTATTTATTATTTGTTTATTTATTTATTTATTCTGTTTATGTTTACATGATAGCAGAGTGTGATTCATTGTACACAGATGGAGCACAACTTTTCATTTCTCTGGTTGTATGTGATATAAAATCACAACATTCATGCAGTCATACATAAAGTTAGGGCTATGATGTCCATCATATTCCACCATCTTTACTGTTCCCCTGCCCCCTCCCCCTTCTCATCCCTGTGATAAGAGTTCCTCCATTCTTCCTGTGCCCTCCCCGACATTATGGATCAGTATCCACTTATCAACAAGTACATTCGGCATTTGGTTTTCTGAGATTGGCTTACTTCACTTAGCATGATGTTCTTCAACTCCATCCATTTACCTGCAAATGCCATAATTTTATTCTCTCTTATTGCTGAGTAATATTCCATTAGGTATATATATCCAATCTACATTTTATAACAGTAGACAGACTCACTTCACCTCTGGCCTTTCAGTGCTCTCATTTGGCTCTGAATTTCTGAATTCAAGAAATCAATGGTCACACCTCACTAACATCAATGGTATTTCACTAACATCAGCAGCCAAAGTATACAGTTATTCAAGGTGTTTGTACACTCCTTACCAATAAGTTTCTAAATATTTTAGTGACAAATATGTCCTCTGGGTCTTTTTTGGTATTTGGAGAAGAAAAAGGCAAGACACATACACAACACCACAGCAACACTTCTCTCCTCTATTGTTTGTGTTCCTCTTACCAAAGCAATAGAAGAAAGTTCTAACATTTAAATTATACTAGATGGAGATGGGTACTGGATAGTCTGGGTCTCAGGAGACCAATTAAGAAAACATTTAAAGCTTAACATTATTCTAAGTCACAAAATCAAGAATCTCTAATCAGTACATTTATATGTTAACATTCAGTCTAATCTTAGAGTTTCATAATCCTTAGTCTTATGATCCTGGTTTCATGATCTACTCCTATATGTTTTCAAAATATGTATGAAGAATATTGTAATTATTTTTGACTTACAACATTTATAAATACAGGGTACAGAATGATATTTCAATACATGTACACAATGTGCTATGATCTCCTCAGGGTAATTTTTATATCCATCAATTCAAACATTTATCATTTTTTTCTTTTTGAGAACATTCAAAATCTTCTCTACTACCTATTTTAAAGTATAGAATTAATTGGTGTCAACCACAGTTACCATACCGTGGAACATAACATTACAAGTCATTCCTCCATTCCAATTGCACCCCCAGGCTGTTTAATTATTTTTATCTCCATATCTCTCCTCCACCTCACCATTTTCATGCTCTAACATCTTGCAGGTTTTTCTATGTGGAGTGTGCTTGTTTTGGGGTCAGACTTGGTGTATATTTTAACACATAGAATGAAAGTTTTATACAAACATTGAAAGACCTGGGAGATTAAACATCAGGGAAACTGTTGGCAATTTTACAATTTCTAGCACCATTATGGTGATTATGAGAGTTTGTTGGGAAGCCACAGCATGTGTAGTGGGTTCTGCTGGGAGTTGAATCAAATTAGCAGTATGACAGATCTGGTGGATCTTGAGAATTGACACACCATTGTAAGGCAATTTCCTCAGCCATGGATAATAAAAGTTTTCAGGCAAGAGGAGACTAATCACTTCAGGCAGAGAAGGAAGACCTAACTTCCTGGTAAAATATGCAGCCCAATAAAATTTGGTATCTTTAAGTACTCAAACTAAGTAGAATCTCTCCAAATATTTCTACCAGTTCTCAGGATACCACACATTATTCTGTATGTACTCTTGACTTAGAGATATGATATGCCTTTGACTTCAGCATATGCTATATCTTAGCCATCAGAAAGACTAAACCTTTGGTATAGTGTTTAGAAATATTAACTTTAAAGCTATAAGAAATAAGGGATCCTTTCAAATAGAAAAAAATCAGTTCTTTGCTTTTCTGACCTTGGTCTGATCATTTAAATCTCTGCATTTGTCATTTTCTTTTTGTAAGTTTTTGGTGCAGTATTTCTACAGTCCTTGTATTCATATGTAGCCATGTTTCTATCAAATTATTCAATTCCAATAATTACTTGGTCCCTGTGTTTTGCTTTCTGTAGATTCTTGGTTCCAGACATCTGTCTGTGATATCACACAACTGTTTCATCATTATATTCCATTGAACACCATGGTCATATTTTACACAGGCAAAGAGCCACCTCTGATTTAAAATCTAATCTGACCAGAGCACCTATTCTACAATGTCATTTTTAAGATTCTGTTTCCTTGAAAAGAGTTTCCCATATGGCCCAGCCAGAAGACATTATATCTTTGCAATTACTATGCTTTGGGGACATATAATTTAAAGTTTACACAACCATTGGATGAGTTAAGTGACTGGATATCAAGTAAATTATTGCCAATAATATCAATTTGAAGCTTCAAAATGGTGGTTCCTGAGGGTTTACTAGGAAACCATAGGTACATGTAGAAATTCTACAAAGCCTCTGCTTAGTTGCCTATTCAGTCAGATTATGGTCACTTGAAATTAAGTTACATGTTACTAATTTTCACTTCACAAATGAATTTCCAATGTATATTCTTCCAGAAATTATGTAGATTTTCATTTTGTCACAATTTTATCAAAAAGTATATTAACTATTGTGGTATTAACTGCAAGTGACAATTTATTGTGACTAAAAAATTTCTCAGAGATAAAATCTACATCCTAACCATTCAAATAAATTGCTATTTTCTCACCAAGGAAAATCCATGATGCTGGTTGCATTTTTCTATCTATTTAGACACTTTTAGAGCCCCTCATATCAGCCTTTGCTATGGATAAGTTTCTCTTGGGCTTAGGAAGTAATCTTACGTAGCATCTGAGGAAGCAGATAGAAAATGGAGAGAGACATATGCATTTTCGTTTTTGATGATTGATTTGGTGCCAACTCCATGAGTTGAACATCATCCGCCATCACTGTTGCCAGTTACATACATAAAATATCATGCAGGCAATGGATTTGAAAGGACCTGCCAAGTACAGTGTTGAAAACCCTAGAGATATTGATTTTACAGTTTCTCCAGTGATTCTACATCATGCTCCTTTACTTTCTGGCAATCTTTATAACTTTTACACTGACATAAATTGCCATAAAATAAGCATCCAGTACACCCCTCCCCTTCCTCCTCTAGAAATGGTTAAGGACGCTCCATTATTCTATTAACATGTTTGACCATTAATTCAGCTGATCTCCCTGGGAATGACGAGGTGACACTAAACTTGGAGGGCAATTTGTACTGCCCAGTAGATTTATTATTATCCTCTCTAGTGGAAAGCACATGAATTCATCTAAACATTTATTTTCCTTAGTGTGCTGCTATTTTTCTTTTTATGTTTTTTAAAGTAGATTTAGTGGCAGAATATTAGCAGCTGAGGATATCAGAGTTGTTGTCTACATGGCAAGGCAAGCAGTTAGCTCTCTGAATGTGGCCTTAGACTCTTAGACTTTCCCTTGACTGAAGTGAGAATTAGACTTTCCCTTGACTGAAGTGAGAGAAATCCATATGGCAAATTGGGAGGGCAACATGGTGTTGCCTAATTGGTAGGGAATTAGCCCATCTTCAGGTGAACAAAGAGGATTCCAGATCATAAATATAATACAGGCAAGACTACAGCTCAGCCATTAATATTTACTCATATGATTTTTCTATTGCATCTATAACAAATTACCCCAAAAATTCATTGCTAATATAGTTCTGTTAGTGATAGATCTGGTGGAGATCTTGCTGGGTTAAAATCAAGAGAACTGTGATCCGTTCTGGAGGCTCTCAGGCAGAATCGAATTTCTCATGGTTTCTAGTTTTTAGAGCCATCTGCTCTCCCTGGCTTCTGGCCTGCTTCTGCTGCCTTCAAGTCAGTGGTGTCTTGAGTCCATGGGCCATCTGATTAAAGGTAGAGTTGGTGGAGACACCCTGGCAAATCCAGATCCCTTCTCTTGGATAAATGGAAGAGTGTCCCTATGGGAAATGCCAAGCATGTGTCTGATACCAGACACTACAGTTGTGTTTAGAAATAAAGCATCTGTGAGCATTATCTCATAATGAAACGCTTCTCAGGGCAATGCCCACGGAGAACATGTGTGCAGCACAGAGAATGAGGCTACTGAAAGACCTCAGACTTCCTAAGAACTCCAGATGTTTAGAGCATGTGCAAATTTAAGGACAATGTGAAGACTGAGACCAGAACCTGGTTCTGAGGTGGCCTCTGCCATTTAGTTGTTTTACCTTAAATGAATCATTTAAATTATGAGAACCTCAGCTTCTCACTGTGAAAATAACAACTATCATCATTATTATTTCTAGGATTTCTTTCTATCCTAGAATTGTACAAAGTCAACTGAAAATCAATATGCCCCTCACCCCGTGTATCTCCATTCATCACTCTACAGTATGTACTATTACTATATAGGATGTACAATGCTATACATTACTGTACATATATGAACTTATATATGGCTTGAACAAGGAAGGTCTGAAATGAGCCTCAAAGAAATGAATCAAGCACAGGAAGTCATCCTAAAGATGAGGAATGGTCACAAAATAACAAAATTTTGAGAAAACTACTCAGCTTGAAATGTTTACACAAGTTGCAAGTGTGGAGGTGTGGAGAAATTATGTCTGATCAGTTTTTTTCTTAATGGCTGACTTAATAAGAAGTAGTTAACCTAATATACATAGCTTTAGGTTTTCAAGAAAAACAATATTTCCCTCTCTGAATTACTAGGTAACCATTCTTTTTGCATACTCATCTAAAATTTTATATGAATTTTATTATACAGATTTATAACATTTTTTCTAATACAATATTATGATTTTAGATATTTTATTATTTTTCTCCTGATTTTTAAATTATTTAAGAGTAAAACTTGTGCCTTGAATACAAGAAACATTATATTAGTTTAAATATTGGAAACAGAACCTGAATGCTAGGGAAGCATGTGTTCAACCATAGTAAGAGAGATCTTAATCTATGAAGAAGAGATTCCTGTGAATTTTGTGCTTTTTATAGGCCTTCAGAGGTATTTAAAATTTTGATACAGAAAAGAATAGGTTCATCTTCTATGCAAGTTCATAATGTACTTTACAAAATCATCGCAGATTTTATGCTGAAATTTTTTGGCAAAAATGTAAGGTGTGACTATTATGTGAAACTTGCATAGTTTTTGTTTATCGTCCTGTTATTACTTAAAAATTATTTACTGCTAAGCTTTGTGCATGTGTGTGTGTGTGTGTGTGTGTGTGTATGTTTATGTGTGTGTGTGCGTATGCACAAGATCAGGACGCAGAAAATACTCATGAATACATATCAATGCAGTTGCAACAATTATGCAGTGAAATCTGGTATTCATTTTTTGGTTAGTCACACAGTCAGTGTTGACTAAACCTCTATGCTGTGGAAGTAATTGTCATGCTCATCATTGTTTCTCAGCTGAGCTCCTTGTGCAGGGAAAGAGCAAGTGCTCTCTCTGTTGGGATAAGTCAGGGCTTGTTCCTCAATGCTGACATGTGAATCTGTAAATGGAAGGTTCAGCCAGAGTTTGTAACATGGAGGGGAAGGAGCAAGAATATTCTAGGCAGAGAAAGCCACATGGGACTTAGCATTTGGTATAGTGGGTAGACATCTGAGAACTGCCAGCAAAATGATCTGACTTGAGTTAAACTCAAGGGTGCAAGGGTAGACTGGAGGGATATGTTGGCAGATGGTGTGAAAATACATACTGATGCCTTACTAAGTTATTGTGTTATCTCATCTTCTGGGGTTTCATTCTTCACTGGAAGAAGGAGGTCTTATCTTTCCCTAGCCAGCCTGTTCCCATGCTGTGTGGAGCAAAGCTGAGTATGACAATTCATGTATGCACTTGGGCATTTTTTGATTATGAGTGTGTTCAGTACCAATGATTCCTTCTTTTCTACCCAGCTTCCTGGTTTAAATCCCCCCAACATCCCTGCCTGCATTCTGCATTTATCTCAGCACTAGCACAAGGAAGCCAGGCACATCTTCAGGCCTAGTTAGCTTCAGCAGTTGACAGGAATTGAAATGCTAATAATCTTTTTTTTCCCCCTGAATTCTTATAAAGATACAAATGAGTCACACAGCTGCAAATCATCTGATGGCAGGAAGAATCTCTGACAGCTTCATTTGAAGTTCCAAAGTTCCTGCTTTATGGCTTGTTTAATGTTTGGTAAAAGATAGGCTGTTTAAATTAGAGAAACCTCATGGTAAAATATAGAGTTTCATGGTGAGTGACAAGTTTTTTCCTAAAAAAAAATTTCTTAAAAAGAGAAGAAAACACACAATTTTGCAAGATTGTAAAAAACAAAATAGTCTTTCCTTTTCCGTGTTGTATTTTTTGTTTAACTATTTGCAGTGTGAGCAGTACTGTACAACCCAAATATTTTCCTCAACTGAGCTGATTAGCTCAGGATTTCTTCCAGCTCTACTCAAAATTGCTTATTGTACATGGAAAACAAAACAGCAAAGAATGAGAAATAATCATGTTTGAACAAAAGAGCAAGTAAACCAAGGACAGTCCTCAATTTAAGAGGTGGAATAATTTGGATAAACCGTCCACCATGACTCCTAAAGGTAGGGTATATTCTACTGGGTAGACACATATGGAGTCCTGGGTAATGTGTAATCAGGATGGTTTTATCCTTAACACCTTATGAACCCATCCTTCCCTTGGTTTGTTTTCACTTCTTATCTGGGTTAAAGCTGCAAATCCAACATTGAACATTGATGCCTCCATGGTCAAGGAAGTTCACACTGGGGCTTTTTCCTTTTTTCTTTTTCTTTTTTTAAATTGTGGGGTTGTAAGGCCCTGCTTTGTAGCTCTAAGACATTTGGAGGAATGACCACAACTTGGGGGTAGGCAACTTTATCATCCTTACTTTACAGATGTGGAACTTGAGCTTTATAAAGATTATGTGACCTGTTCAAAGAACAATGGCTCTCAAGGACAGCAATTTTGCCCTCCAGGGGGCAATTGGCAACTTCCTGGAAACATTTTTGTTTGTAACTGTCAGATGCCAAGAGAGAGGTCTGGTACTGGCATCTTGTGAATAAAGGGCAAAAATGCTACTAAACATTCTGCAATGCACAGAACACCCCAACTAAGTATTATCTAGCCCCAAATTTCAGCAGTAATGTGACTAAAGGGTTCTTTTCTACAGTCACAAAATACAGGTCTAGAAACCGGTTCTATCAATTTCTGGAGTCTGTACTCAAACCTTTCGTTAATTTGCCTATCAGTGATGATAATTTACTCGAGAGTAAAATGTACCATGCCAGATAAGTATGGAGTATTAACTGTCCTGCATGAAAGTGGAAGGCATTCTTCTATATTTACTGGAAAGCAGTAGACTTTTGCCTGTTTGCAATGGCAGTTTTGTTATTGGCAAAGCGTCTTACACTCCGATTATAAAAGTTTACTTTCATGTTTGCAGGAGAACCTATGCTATCTTCAAAGGTCGCTTTCAAATCACTTCACCTTCTTCTCCCTCTCTGTCATGACCTATTGAAGTCAGAATTAGACAGGTAGATAGGCAAGGGTCAGATCCAGAGAATGGAGGGATTGAAATGTTGATGCCTTCAGAGCCCTTCCTCCACTCTTATCAAGATAACCTGCCCAGGCCAGGGCAGTGATGCACGCCTGTAATCCCAGCACTTTGGGAGGCTGAGACAGGAGAACCATGAGTTCAAAGGCAATCTCAGCAATAGCAAGGCACTAAGCAACTCAGTGAGACCCTGTCTACATAAAACACAAAATACGACTGGGGATAGGGCTCAGTGGTCGAGTGCCCCTGAGTTCAATCCCCAGTACCAAAAAAAAAAAAGAAAATGATAACCTACCCCTGCTCCAACCTGTTGCTAAGGTAACCTGTCCCAGGGATTGTTCCTCCCTACAGGGAGTTGTAAAAGTTGTTAATCACGCCCCCTCCCTGCCCAGATCATTCCTCCTTGGCTCCTCCAGCCCATCTGCTATCCCACTGGAGCATCTCCTGGGCTTAGTCATGTAGAAAGGAAGAAGAGAGATAAGGGAAGAGAGCAGGAGAACAAAGAAAGCCTAGGGACATATTAAAAAGGCAGAATGCTCTCACTTCTTGGGATGCCAAGATACCAGCTATGGCCCCCTTCTCCCTCCTGGGAGAAGTCTATGTTACCCCTTTTTAAATAAACCCTGCTTTATATGCTTACCTCAGCCTGCTTCTCTAAAGTTATGCTTCAACATGTGAGAGATTAGAACTCTTCACTGGTAACCAGTGGTATCGCTATCACTTATCTTTTATTTTGATTGATACTGGTCATTCTGCCCTCTTTAATGTTATAATTTCCCAGAAACATGCAGATGAATTGAACCCAAATAGAGACAAAAGTTTTGAAACTAGTGTTATCATTCAACAGACTCATCGAATATCTTAAAGGATTGGAGTCTAGAGCCTCAGTAATGTAAATTGGTCCCAAATAACAAGGCCCGTCAGAGAGGAGTGTCCATATTGTATTTATTACCCAGAATTTGTAATTGCTGAAAAAGTTAATGGAATTTTCAGACCATTGATAAAAGTGGATGCTGCAGAACAAGAGGTAGATTTAATGAGTTGCTCACCTCTCTCCTTGTGATGCAATATGCATGCTCTCCAAGCTCTGACATCTCTTTGTTTCAACTTTTTCTAACATGTCTTCCTACCAAAGAGAAAGTGGTCAGTTTTCCCTATAATTGCCTCCAGACTCATGTCTCTGATAAGTGCTTTCGTTTAGCTTGTTCTACAAATCGCCCCTTTAAGGCTCATTCTAAATATGTTTCTTGGAGTATGTAGTGATTAGATTGAATGTGCTGCTTAAGGTAAGGTCTAACAAAACATACTACATATTTTTTTCAATAATAATGGAGCTGAATAATCTTTAATATAGGTTTTTATTAAAATAACTCATATCTCTCTCCAGGTCAATATGCTGCAGTACTTTCCCATTAAGCAGATATTATGTCCTTTTATTACATTCTACAAGACTCATTATTCTGCATTTATCTGCATTGAATTTTCTATCTATTAGCCCAAGTATTTAAGTGAGCTAATTTTTTTCCTACCTGAGGATTGTTTTTCAGGGTTGACCTTTCCTCCCAATTTAGCATCATCTGCAAACCAGAACACTGTGGTGTAAGTAATGTACTTGGAGTCAGTTATTTAAAATCTTTAATAGCAAGATATCCAATATCATTCCTGGGCCAAGGTAGCTCTGCCATGAATAGTTTAGCAGTGATTATATTCTTTATCTCCAATTTCATAATGTAGAAGTCTTGATTGGAATAAAAGCAAGAAAAACATATCTTGATTAAAACAAAACCTCATTTTAAGTACAAGTTTCTTGTGCTCAATTTCTTTGTAATGCAATATCCTCCAAGATGAATCTACCGAGTACCTCTAGCATCCTGGCAGGTAACTATTCACTTTACAACCCTGGGTCACCAAGATAGACATCACTTAGACCCAGAAAATTGGTGCAATTAATTCCAGGCTTCTACTTCAAGAGTCCCTGAACTGGTAAGTGTGGATCAGTGACTCAAGGAGGGAGGTGGAGTGGAGAAAGAAATAAGGCTCAGTTTTGTATCTGAAAGGATTTCTCCAGTACTGGGAGATGTGCCTGGCCCCCAGTACATATGTGAAGTCACTCACTCACAAAATCTTTTTTTCTACAAACCTCCATTTAATATGATTTGCTTCTGCCTGAATAAAATGGTAGACTGAGGCAGGTCTAGCAGAGTGAAGGGTTTCCTGTTTTGAAAGTTCTCTTGACTCTCTTGCAGTCAGTTATTTAAAATCTTTAATAGCAAGATATCCAATATCATTTCTGGACCAAGGTAGCTCTGCCATGAATAGTTTAGCAGTGATTATATTCTTTATCTCCAATATCATAATGTAGAAGTCTTGATTGGAATAAAAGCAATATTTCCTGTTTTGAAAGTTTCCTGTTTTGAAAGTTCTCTTTCAACCACACACTCCTGAATGAAAAAAGCTGGTGATTAGGGGTGCTTGAAAAGTCACAGCACTTTTGAATGAGAGGAGTCAGAAGCCAGAGGGATAAATAACTGGAAGTCATGTGTGTAAATAGCATGATTGTTATTCCAAAGCATGAAAATAATGCTAGCACACTATTTATTAAAGGACTGAATTAGTTAATTATTGCTGCTATAAAAAATTATCATACATTTAGGGACTTAACCCAATGCAGATTAATTAAGATTCAGTATGTCAGAAGTCCAATACAGATCTCACACCAGGCCAAGATCAAACTGAAGGCTGCATTATCTTCCTTTCTGAAGACAATTTCTGCTTATTCAATTTACTGTACAATTCAGTTCCTTGCAATTTTAGGGCCAAAGTCCCATAGCCTTGCCAGCTACCAGTTTGGGACTATTTCAATCTCCTGGGGCCTCTGCATTCCATGGGTGGTGGTCTACTTAATCCACCTTACCAAGCTAGCAATGCTGGGTCAAGTTCCCCTCACACTTGGAATTTCTCCTGCCTCTATTTCTATAAAATCTCTCCAGTTCCAACAGGGAAAATTTATTTGTTTGTGAGACATAATGTGATCAGATTTAGTTTACCTGATACTTCAGGATAATCCCCTCATCTCAAGGTTCATAATCTTAATGACATCTGTAAAGTTTCTTTTGCCATTTGTTTAAAATATTCAAGGGTTCCAGGAATTAGGATATAAATAGTAAGGAATCACTATTTGTCTTACTATAGGACTTTTATGTATTTAATTTGGACTGGGTTTATTGTTGAATAGATTTTCACCTTATTGTCTCATCGGTGTTGATTTTAGCCTGATATGAGACCTGATCTGGACTTCTGTACCAAGCATGGCTAATTTTTTGTCAAGTTTTGTGAACATGTTTGAGGACATCATGTTGGGCTTCTAATTTTTGACACAAATAATCTTTATGGGTTTCAACAATTTGGACTCCAGATATTTTTTGGTGATATTAATAACATTATTTTTATAGATATATTCTAATGTATCTTGTTTAGTCTATTATTTATAAATATTCACTGAATTCCTACTACATTATAGGTACCATTATTAGCATCATTGCTAATCCGTCTACCTTGAGTCATTTTGATCAAATCTGTACAAATTTTGTTTTCTGTGTTATATTTAAGATACATGCTTTTAAATCTGCATAGTCCAGATGCAGGGAATGGGTAGCTCGATAGCAATGGTTAATGTAACCATATATTATGAGTAGATGGGATGAAACCAGGAGTCAAATATTCTTCTTCCCAGAAACAGTGTTTCAGAAAAGTTCTGAATGGGAATAATCCTTTTCTCTCACCATTCCCCCATCCCAGAACTCACAGTTTGTAATCAGAGGTAATGAAGTACTTTTCCAGATTCTCAGTCCTATTGAGACTAAGGATAAGATCATCTCATGACAAGTCCTAGTTTTCTATGACTGTAGTAATTCAGCTTATACCATTTAGACCAGCTGTCAGTTTCCTGTCTGATCTGTTTTTGGAAAGAATAGGATGTTCCTTACTCTTACCTGGATGCTCTGTGTATAGGCAATGAGGTAGGCAGCAGAATAAAATTCCTCCTCAAAGTATTTATCCTGAGCCCTATAACCTGGCTTCTGTTGTGTCATATGGCAAAGAAGAATGAAGGCTGCAGATGAAATTAAATCTATTTATCATGTGACACTGAGTTGGAGAGATTATCTAGGATAATCCAGGGGCCTCAATATTATCACAAAAGTCATTGGAAGTCTAAGAGAGGTGCAGGAGTGTCCCAGTGGTGGGATGAAAGACTCAATCCTCACTGGCTTTGAAGATGGAAAGGATTCACTTGTCAAAGAATTGCAGCAACATCTAGAATCTGCAAAATGCAAAGAACTGGATGTTACCCTAGCATCAGTGGAAGGAATACATCCCTGCCAACACTTCAATTTTAGCACAGGGATATGGGTTAGAGTTCTGACTTCAAGAACTATAAGACAACAACTTTGTGATGACTAAACTCTCCGTGTTTGAGATAATCCATTATAAAAACCATTGGAAACTAATATACGCTACTAGGAAAAGACTAAAACCTGCCTTTTAAAGCCCCCTTAGAGTGATGAGTAATATGACTGTATTTTAATCCATCATAAAGCATTTTAGAATCTTCAACTCTTGGAAAGAATTGTAAAGGATATTTTAAATATTTTGGGTTTGTATACTGTTATTAAAAATCTTAGAGGGGCTAGGATTGTAGCTCAGCAGTAGAGCACTTGCCTCGCATGCGTGAGGCCCTGGGTTCGATCCTCAGCACCACACACAAAGCAATAAAATAAAGACATTGTGTTCATCTACAACTAAAAAAAAATTAAAAAAAAATCTTAGAAATCATTTCATCAGACAAGTTAATACAATGGAATAGTTAATGAGGAATACATGCTATAAGTGGCATATATGATTCCATTATCCTACATGCCTTGATTTCCTCATTTGTGACCCTGAGAGGACCAGATTGCATGTTGTTTGGAACTGCATTGACCCACACAACTAATCAAGAGTCTATAATTTCAGGACAATGTAGACTAGCTAAAATGCAATTCTCTCTACTCCTCTATACAACTCAATTTTTTGAGTACTTTTATAAGACAATTTCTGACACAATATTCCCAAACTTTGATGTTAGAGTATTGTATTCATTTTAGCTATCAGTTTGATGTAAAGTAAAATATACTATATGGTAAAATTAGATCTTGAATCTTTCAGAGTAAGTAGGTGTATCTAAAGTAAAACACAGATTTTCAGCCTCTGCATTATCTGCAATAGGTGATACCACCTAGAGAATAGTAGGTTGGACTCTGAAATCAGGACTCCTACACTGAGGTCCTTTCTCTCTAAGTCACCAGCCAAGATTTAATATAATGGGCACATTATGTATCCTCTGCAGGGTTGATATATGACTAAATAAAATAAAGTAAGAAAACTCATCTAGAACATTCCCTGGCACACCATAAATGCTGTCTATATTTGCTTCTAGCAGTGCATTATTCCTAGTTAGTGTTAGTGACACATTTATTATTTTGTTATTAACACTCATATAGAGGTCTTTTAAGTAGGTTGAATCATTTTAAGGTAGCCAATTAATACATGGAAAGAGAGCCATAGGTACCTCTTTGCCTGGCTAACCATGTTTAATTGTGGGGGATATTATAGAAACTGAAGACTAAAACCACTTTCATCAGTTTATGCCTGCATGTTTCATTCTTCTTGATGGCTAGAAGCTGATGTATCCAATGGTTTCTCAACTCTACATTTTCAGCAGAACACAAAAACTAGTTTAGTAATAATAAATTATAGTTATTATTGCAGTTTGCAGGTGCCCTGAGATCTCTGTTAAGAATGTTTCCACATTCTTTACCTTCCCTAACCATCAGTGTCTCATGAGCTGGGGATAGGATCCTTTTTTTATGATACTGATAATAGGTACAAATGGAACTTCTGTGTACACCTTGATACATGCCCATGAAGCAAGGGACAGAAAACAGGAAAAAAAAATGACAACCATTTCATTTAGTGCTCCCAGAAACTCTACAAAAAACATTCAATTTGCTTGATTTTATAAATGAGAAAACTAGGACCAAAGTGCCATTAAATAGCCCATATAGGTCACTTAGCTAGAGGATGGAAGAGGTGCGATTGGGATTTAGGTTTTCCTTTCCACAAAGCCCCAGATCTCCCTAACAGACATTTGACCTCTCTGATATGGGATACACATTAAGGAGTTAGATACAGTAACACAATATTTTCAGGACTGATGCTGTATATTAAAATACCATGCACAATTACATAATATGTGACAGTTTAATGAAATCACATAAATATTCTGGGATCAATTTCCTTTTCTATAAAATGGGGATAACTTTCTATTAAATAAACAGGGATTAAGCAGAAGAAAAATATATGATAACTCATTATCTTCTTATTTTTACTTAATTCTACTTTGTGCAGTTTAGGTGGCAGTTAGCCACCTAAAATGTATAAAGATTATTATGTATGATGAACTTCTTTATCAAATACAAACTCATTCCTGCTAAGATCCTTCCTGGTTAGACTTTAGGTGGTAATACTATGTCCATAATGTACAACTGGCTTTTTTCTCACATTTTCTGAGTTTCTTGATAGGCCACTATCTTAAACATCTGGCTACTGTTAATAGGAGCCAGAACTTCATGAAGCTCATCTGATTAAAGGAAGGGCTCAATATCTTTATCTTAATGACAGCACGAGAAAGGGAAGAGGACATTCATTTTCTTCAGTACCACTCAGCACCAACTGAGCTTCTCTACAGAGATGCCATTTCCTCCACTGCAGACAAGGAAAGACATAGTTCCCATGGGGTTGTGCAGCTGATTGCACTGACTTTGCCACCCTTCATGTTTTCCACATGATTAGTCTGCTGAGAAAATGGCACACTTACCTCCACTCAATGAGGAAGAATTACCCCCTTTTTTACGAGTCTTAGGAAGAAGGGAGGTGATGTTAAATCTACCTTGAGTGTCACTATGTGTGTGATTCTGTGTCTCTGTTAAAACCCATTCATTTTGAAGACTAAGAACTTGTTTTTCCTTTCTTCCAACGAATCTATATTGCTTTCCTTTTCTATAATTAATTATGATTAATACAGTTTTATAGAGGTCAGCTGGCAAGCCAGAAGCCAGGCATGGTAATGCATTTCTGCATTATAAGTAACTTGGGAGGCTGAGGCAGGAGGATCACAAGTTTGAGGCCAGTCTCAGCAACTTAGTGAGACCCTCAGCAACTTAGCAAGATATTGTCTCAAAATTAAAAAAAAAAATGGTTGATTACTCTTTTAAAAAGGCTGTTGTAGCACAGTGTGTTATACAGTGTTCAATCCACAGTATAAAAAGAGATAAGCTGGCTTCTGTCATTTCTGAGTTTTCTAAGTCATGAAGCAATGGTCACTCTCAGACCCAAAAAGCTACAAAAAGCAAAATCTTCTGTACTGGACATAAAAGCAATCACTTGTTTTTCACTAATAATGAGAACAGAGACTCATCTTTGCTACTAATTTTATATTAGGGTGCTTTCTACAATTCCTCATCTTTCTTAGAAACCTACCATGTTACTCTCCTTAAAGATGGTCTTCAGTCTTCAAGAATTGGAGAAATTGGGGTAATCCCTTTTATGTTCTTCTCAAAGTACATTCAATAATTCCTAATCACCCTAAATTTATATTCATCTTTAATGCACAACAAGAGCATGAAACTTGGTGTGTTGGTCAGTTTTTCATCACTGTGACCAAAATACCCCACAAAAGCAACTTAGAGGAGGAAGAGTATATTTTGCCTTATAGTTCCAGAGGTTTAGTCCATGGTCAGCTGAGTCCATTGCTGTGGTCCCAAGGTAAGGCAGAACATCATGGTGGAGGAGTACTGCTCCATTCATGATATCCAGAAGCAGAAAGAGAGAAGGAAAAGGGTCTCAGGGAAAGCATACCCTTCTGGGGAATGTTCCCAATAACCCTCTTCTTCCTGTCATGCTCCACTGCCTATAATTACCATCCAGCTAGTCCATCCAAACTAGGATGAACTGATTAGATTTTGGCTCTCATACTCCAATAATTTCACCTCTGAATATTCCTGTGTTAACACAGGAGCTTCGGGAGAACACCTCATATCCAAACCACAACATTTCACATTGCAAATATTAAGCAAATATAAAACATAAAGATTGTGTACAATTTGCTTGGCTTTATGATATCAACTTATAATGTGTTACGAGGACACTTGTAACTAAATTAAATGAAGCAAACTAAATAAATTGCAAAAGCAATGTAATGTAAAATGATCTTAGTTACCTGCATCTTGCATTAAAGATTGAAAGTAAGATTTCAATGTAGACAAAAAAAAGAATAAGAGAAAGAAGTAAATGAAATCATTTGCAGCTGGTTCTTCCCTAAAAGCAGAAGATGAATACAATCTCTTTCTAGGGTCTTAAATAATTCAAATTCTATCAAACACATATTTCCCCCTGTAACAGGTTTGCACGATTTTCACGACACTGTAAGCTGTTACTTTCTTTGGCTTTTGCTTTCCTGTACTCCCTGAGGATGTTCTCTGATGATTATTTCTTTCTGTCTTTATTTTGTTTCATTCTATTTTTTCCAGCCCCCTCCTGTTCCCTGAGGAAGTATGCAGCCATAATGCTGAAGCGCTGCTAAATGCAATAAGGCAAAAATCATCACTGCTTGATGGCACCAGAGTGCCAGCGCTTTGGATAAAGAATTATCCCACTAAAGCAGCATGAACCAGCCAAAAGGAAAAAAAAGAGGAAAACAATCCCTAAACTCAAGGCGTATTTATTTTTTATGATTCTAAAAACCTTTATTTAAAAAAGATAAAATGGGAATCAGTGGATGAATATATTTAAAGACAGGAATCTCACAGGCAATTTGGATCAGCCATCGTTTTGTATACTGGTTCCCAGCATTGGGTTTCTGAGCTGAGAGGCAAATATACATTGTCTGTTAGCCTCAACCTGATGTAGAAGTACCTTTTTTTCTGTATTTGTTTCTAACAGAAGCTATAATTTAAAATTAATTTGTAGTGGAAATTTGAAAGTAATTAAATGCCTTGAATATATTTTTGATTTACATTAGAAGGGAGAAAAACACCACATTTTTCTTGAAATATCAATAATGGGTTATTGCACATATTAAAATATATGTATTACATACATATATAATATTTTATGCCTTTTCTTAATGAATTTGACTCATTAGCTAGAAACTTCCCTTCTTAATCTCTTTGCAATTGTCTTACATTCTCTTTGAAACACAGTCAGGATATGACTTTTGTAATCTCTCTCTGTGATCAAATTCAGATGTATAATTTTGTCATCATGGACTTAGGCATTTACTGTTATGATATGAATACATATGCTAAGGGAATCTAGACTAATTTAGCTTGGACATGATTAAGACGTTCCTTGTTTTCACTGTAAAGTGACTTATTCTGCATCCAAATCCAAGTATTGCTTGTTCAGACTTTAGGTTGGTAGCTAATTATTTTTAGAAACTATTATATGTTCTTGTGTACTAATAAGTATTTATTGACTTTGTTCTGAGGTCATCTCTATTCTCTTTTTTCCTACTTAATATATTTCTCAATTTTATTTAGATAGCCAGCAAGCAGAATAACCTCCATTTTGGTAGACAACCTGAGGCGACTATTGTTCTATTGTTAGTTAAGACATTTTTACAGCAAGATTTCAAATCACAAACCTCAATTCTTAGTACAGAGTAGCACATTTCATGTCAAAATTGTTGAGAATTGTGCACACATATAAAAGGCCCTTTTTGGTAATTTGCCTTCTGGGTGTTTTGTTTAGCTACTAATAGTATTTTAATGATAGTATTACTATGATAGGCAGCAAGGCCCACAAAGCAGCCTTGCTCTGCCTTTTGTATTTTGTTTTCTTGTATTGCTATTGAGATTGCTGTCTTCCTTGCCATATTTTTTCCTTTTCTTTTAAAATCCTAGGTAAGGATGTTGCTGTTTCTAAGATGGAATTACTGAACAATTAGTAACTTAACCATAAATTTTCTTCTGAATTTTTAAAATCTGGTTTTCTCTAGTCATTGAATTATAAAGATAAAAGGGACCTCAGAGGGCATTATTTTGTGCAATTTTTTTACCATGACATTACAAACTAATGGGAGAAAAGCACAAGAAAATGTGTCCTTATTTGCTCTGCTTGCTTTCAATTCTTCTTTTTCAAGGTAACAAATTCCCAAGCAATGTTATTGTGGCCCATTTTCTGTTAGTAGTTTTGTGACCTATTGGTAACTTGGCAATGATGTAACCATCATGCGTTTTCTTTTTATAATCAGACACTATACTGGCCTCTGCCCTAGGAATGAGGCCTTATTGTGAGTTCTGAGATGAGGAGAAATTGCGGAGACAGGTATTTTAGAATATTGACTCCAATTTGAATGCCATCATAACAAATGCATAGATGTCTGTATCACATGTGTAAAATAGATGCATTATTCAATATTGCTAATTGCTATAATAAATAACACCCAAACCTTAGTCATCAAAACAAAGAAAAACAAGTTTGGCTGAGGGTGTGGCTCAGTGGTAGAGTGTTTGCCTACCATGCATGAGACCCGGGGTTTCATCTGCAGCACCACTAAAAGAACAACAAAAAAACAAAGTTAATTCCTCACTTATGTTAATGTTTCAGCAGGATATTCCTGCTTAGGTGATCTTTAAAATGGTTAAGTAAGTAATTTAATTTTTCAGTAACTTCTTCAAGAATCTGTTCAAGATAATATAATATTCTACAGTCCAGTAGGATAACTATGGTCGACAGTATTTAATTGTATACTTGAAAATAGCTATTACAGAATGTTTTCAATATTCACAATGCAAAGAGATGATAAATGTATGAGATAATATATACAACAATTACCCTAATATGATCATTACACATTACATACATATACTATACAACATAAGTATTATACATTTTCATATGTAGATTAAAGTTAAAATGCAAATAAAAAGATAATCTATTCAGGGAATGAAATTCCAATATCCCAAAAGAGCCTATAGTCAGTCCATTATTGAATTCTTTGCATCTGGCCATGAAGTAAAAGTCAAAAGAGAGGCTTGAATATTGTGTGGATGATTGCATTAGGGACCAGTCTGGGAAGTAAAGTATACTAGATATCCCCACATTTCCTTGCCTAGAATGCAGTTCAGTGGCAGAGGTAGCTGTAGCAAATGTAAGGCTAGCCAGGCATTTAAGACTGTTGTGCCTAAAGGCACAAGTGAGAGGATTTGGAGAATGATAGCCTTATCTCTGACAAATAGGATAAACTATACTATCTCTCATATTTGTGAGAATAAAAAGAGATATTAAATATAAAATACTGTATAGTACACCATAGATGCTTGGTTATTGTGGGGGGAAAGCAAATGTAAAAAATTTAAAGTGAATAAATAATTGTATTTTGTAGGGCTAGAGTGATACATCCTGTAGGGAAGTGAAAGTAAATTTCTGTGGAAATTCAGAGGCTCAGGAATTATTTTGTACCATGAGGATTAATTTGGCCATCTTCAATGTGTCTTCAGGAAGTCACCTCAGACTTCTTTCCTCAGCACATGGCTCTTTCCTCGCCATATTTCACTTTGGTGATCCTCTCTTCCTGTGACTTCTCTCACCACGTATATATGCCAGTTATTACTGACTGATTTGGCATCTGCTTCTTTGACCTCTACATGTGTATATTCAAATGCTTAGAATTCAAAGTGAGCTCATCATCCTTTCCTTTTCCTGCCCTACCCAGACCCAGTTCTCCATCTCCATCATTCTATCCTGCCCCTCTCTCTTAACAAATCACACAATCAGCCATCAAGCCCTAACCTGATTATCTGATGACCCACTCCTTTCTTACTCTCCTATGTATGCTACCTACCTTGGGTTTTCAGGTTTGTACCAGCAGATCTTTTTCCACACAGCAACCACAATATTTTTCTGGAAATACATATCTGGTCAGCTGACTCCACTGAAGAATTTTGATGACTCTCCATTTTTGCTCAGTCAGCACAGATGTGTGGTCTTATATGAGAATACCATAAACCCTCTAGAATCTCTGGCACTCCAGAGTTTCTTCTGATCACTTTCTATTTCTGCAACAGCCTTACTAGGCAGCTGTTCCCTCAGCTCATGCAGACTGGACTGTCTTGTCTCTGAGCCTTAGCACATGCTATTCTGTCTGCCTGGAACAGTTTTTCATCTTACCCACTCATCTTCTCAAATAAATAAAGAGGGACTCCAACTATGCCTTACCATTCAGAAATCTTAGATGTCATTTATTTTAAAACCCCTGTGATCCAGCATTCAGCACCTACTCCTATGTAAGAATCAACATGCTCCATCTTGATGCTGATGTAATCATGGACCAGACAAGCTGCTGGTGGTCTTACTTTCTACCTGCATAATTTTCTACCCTCCCTTGCCTGCCCCTTTGGAAGATCTATGAGGGCAAATTTAGGCATAGCAATTTTCATCTCTGTTTCCTCAGATGTCAGCCTTAAAGAATAATACATCAATCATGTTTTAAATAATCACAAATGGTCTCACAAATTATTTGTCATTTTTCACTGAGCCTTAAAAGATAAAACAGTATGAAAACTAAGACTAAGTAGTAGAGACTGACATTCTCTGATGAGGCAAGAGCATAGGCAACATCTTGGAGACAGGAGCATGCAGACTGAATTTTGGGACTAAGATTAAGTCCAGTGCAGCCATGTGCTCTATGCTCATTTTAAAGGCCATAATGGCAGGAAATAATCATTGCTTCCTTATAAATTTATTTTCATAAGTTTATCCCTTGTAGATGACAGAGCTGATGCTAAGAGTTATTCTCAGACAAATGTAACACCTATGTTTCTGGAGAAGCAGCTTCATGTCCAGATTGTGGCATAAGACTCCTGGTAGTAGCTGAGTTTCACTGGGAATCCCCAAGTGGCCCACATGCACAGGTTTCTTCTCCTGTCCCACTAGCTTCTCTCCTGCCCATCGATCTCTGCACAGCCAGTCTTGAGCTACAGTGGAGAACAAGCCTGTGGCAATTGCTACTTCAAAGCTCTTTACCTCTTCCAGCAGCTGAGTGGAAGCAGCTTTGCTATAGCAAAATCTCCTAGCATATGGAGGTCTTTTCTTGGAATATTTGGTGTGGCAGCCGCTGGAAATATACCAGTTTGGGGAGGAGGAGAAAACACAGTTCAGGAGCAGGTAATGTTCTTTGTTTTCTCCTCCTCTTTTCCTTGGTGTAAAAATCCATAGAAATCCATTTTATATGACTAATTACTGTAGAGAAAACTATCTTCTGCTTTCTAACCACTGTTAGTGGTTCCCTTAGAAAGTCATCCATTCCACATCCTTTTTGCTTTATACCTATAGTATATTCATTCCCAAAGCTCAACCATGTCACAGATTTTCCTGGTTTCAATGGACCAATAAGGGAATCAGAACATGAGTAATCAAATATCCCTTGTTCTTGACTTAATTATGAAGGTGGTGTCCTGGTTTCAGTGTCTAGTCAGTATAGGATATCCATCAATTTATTTATATATCATCTATCCATTCTTTTAGAAATGTACAAAATTCCAATGTTCCTCAATATTCTTTAATGTATATCCTCTCTTTGCAATAAATATTTGCTCCAACTATTTCACACAGTGTACTAGTCAGTAAAAAGAACATCAAAGAAAAATTTTGTTGAAAAACCTGAGAGTGTCTCAGGATACTGACAACAAAGTCAGTGCCTTCGTGATCTATTTCACCAATTTTTCTCTAAATTCCCACTATTTCCTCTTAATAAATTTTCTTTCATATATTTATTAATTCTTTCTTGCTTTTGTGTTTGAGATTATTCCAGAACATGATACAGTTTTAACAGTATATGGAATTATAGATTTAATGAATAATCTGTATTTTTTACCTTTATGATCATATTGATATATATTATATCCCCTCTAAGAATCCATGAAATCATTTAGATCTTTCTGCCATTTAATCCTTATACAGAAATCTATCCATATTTTAGCAACTTGGACCTACTTTCTTTAGTGTAATTTTAGAATCAAGGAATGATATAAGGCTATTACCCTTCCCACCTAACTATCCAAAACAGAAAGAGAAAGAGAGAGAGAGAGAAAGTGTGAGAACTTGGTGTTATGTAAGCACTTTATATCTAGAGCTTATGAATTGACATGCTCTAATTAAAAATTAAAATAAAGTAATTATGGTGTTAGAATCACCATTTTCAATTTATGTATAAAAAAGGAAACAAAAGAATGTTTCAACATAATTCAATTTACAATGACACTTACATAAAGTTATATGATAGCATGTTAATCCTTTTTCCAACTAAACTGATGTTCTTAAACATTTAACACAAGTTGGGATTATGTTCTTTAGTTCAATAACAGTTCTATTAAGATATAGAATCAGTGGAATTATATGAAAATTGCAAATGGCAAGACAATGTCATTTTTCACAAGATTGGTAAAAACAAAAACCATATTTATTTATGTAAATTTCTGTGTATTTATTTATCCATCTATCAATCAATTTATCTATTATTTTAGAAATGAACAGAATTCCAATGTAATTCCATGTTCTTTAATGTGTACCTTCTCTTTGCAATAAATATTTGCTCCTACTGTTTCACACACCATAAATCTGATTGGTCTTCTTAGCTAGGAGTATAAATAATTTTACACCAAGAACATATTTTAAAATTTCTATGTGGGTGGTTTTTGGTGCTTTGCAGATATTCATCTTGCTGATATGTCCCTTGACTCAATTTTTCCTCCCACAATAGAGCATTATTTAGTATTTTGTTTTGTATCCATTTGATCATTTATTCAGCATTTATTAAGCGTTAACTTTCAAGCACTGTCCCAGGCACAGAGGAAATAAGGGGAAGTAGTAGTTTGTACTGTGGTTAAATGTCCAGTCTTTAAATAGGAGGAAAAATATTGCATGGATTCATTCTCAGTCTATGATACTAATTGGCTGGAACGTTTGGAAAAATCTTCCCTAAATCATATTTTCTTTCTTATAAAGAAGATGATATTAACTCAAGGTTGTTGTGAATAAAAATGTAACATAGAGAATCTAAGGGTTTATACATGGCTTCCTCTCTTGGCCGTGCATACTTTCTGGAAGCTCTGCACCAGACAAACCCGCACCCCATCCCCTCAGTGACTTGCAAAGGAGAAAAATCACTGAAGACAAACCTATTCCCCTCATCCTGCAGGGCCATGGCATAATTCTGAGTGATGGGTCTTCTGCCTACATCGCAGTCCCCACAATAGTATGTTGCTGTCTTAGTTGTAACTTTTCTAGACTGGCTTTTTAAAGTTTTGTTTTGTTTTTTTCCACACCAGGGATTGGACCCAAGGGATGCTTAATCACTGAGCTACATTCCTTGCCCTTTTTAAAGTATTTTATTTAGAGACAGGGTCTTGCTGAGTTGTTTAGGGCCACAGTAAATTGCTGAGGCTGGCTTTGAAATCATAATCTTACTGCTTCAGCCTTCTGAGCTACTGGGATTACAGGCATGTGCCACGGTCCATAGCCAGACTGGCTTTTAATAGGTTTTGAGAGCGACAGGGCCAGACCTCCAAAGGTCTCTTCTGGACAGGGTATCACTCACAAAGGAAATTCTTTCAAGGTTCAATTTGAGTCTGTATTCTTTGGTGCATGCCTCTCAACAAAAGAATGTTTGCCTTGTTTGCCTCATTTTTCCATTGACGACTAAAATTTCAGCTTAGGGTCAGCGGAGCCTTTTCCTGTAGGTGATGGGGAATGGAAAGTGACTGGGTAAGGAAGGGAGGGACCAGATTGGTACTCTGTATGGAAGTACTTCAATGTTACATTGTAGAAGAATGCCTATTGAACCTCCTTGTATGAGGAGGTATATTACACATCTGATGGAAGTTTTAAAGGCCTTCATTCTCCCTAGAAAAGTTTCTACAAAATTTTTGAAACATTCATAGGCAAGTCCACTATGCCCTCACTGACTGCACCGCATAGTCAGTGACGTTCATCCGGATGCAATATGAAAGGCTCCATGGAGGTGCAATCACAAGGCTTCTGGTTCTGGAAAAGTCCACCCACTGTCTCCCCATTTCTCTTGCTCCCTTTTTATACACCTTTCCTTCTCTCTGATCACTTCTCTGTGTCCTTGCTCACTTCTACCCAATCATGTTCCCTTTCTTTTGAAATATGGCAGTTCTAATCATTTTGAATTGTCTAGGAAATGGCCCTAGGGTATGTCTCATATGCTTAAAAATTGTTCCTCTTAATGCAAACTGTCATTATCTGAGTGGGCAAGTATAGATTAGGGTCACCGATACAATTGTTTAGGTTATTTATCACACCTTCAGAGAGTGTTACACTGAGTGGAGTCCATACAAGTGAAGCCCCCTGGAGTTGGAGAGTGCAGAAGTGGGTGTCCAGATATGGCAACCCTGGTGGGGGTGTCCTCAATGTCTCTGGAGGAATGGCTGTTCTCAAACAGAAATTTATTCCTTATCTCAGTGTTTGAGAACATTTGAGAACTCTTAGAAAGCTGCCAGTGGTACATATGGGCGAGTTGATGACACAATAGACTCATATGACAGTCATTTCCCCACTTACAAGTGAATTTGTGTTTCCAGAGTTATGTAGGTCCATCCTTTGAAAATGGGCCACCTTTTCAAATGAGGCTTAAGAAGACACATGGGTTCTCTACTTCACTGGCTAATGCAGCTCACCTAAGAAGACAGAGCTTGTTTTATCCACAGCAGAGATATGAAGGATATACAAGGCTTAGGGTGTGTGGTCCAGGGAATTCCAATCACTTTAAATGATGGAAAACTGTAGCAAGGAAAAAATCTTTCCCACACTTAAAACCAAACCCAAACAAAAAACTAGAAAAGAAGAACTTAGTCTTAAACCCTTAGGTTCTTACTTTCTTGTATAACGTGATTCCTAAGTTCATCTCTTGAGGAGAGTCAAGTTTCTATTCCTGTTGCCACTAGTTCCTCAACTCCCAAATTCAGTAGACTTGCTATCTCCATCTGTATGGAGACCTAATAAGCTTTCTAATAAAACATTGGCTTTCTATCGTGCTTGTATAGGTAACCTATAAGGGTAGACTTATTGTGTGCTGCTATTGCATTCAAAATTATTGTTATGCAAATCTCTATAAACTTTGGAGTGGCTGAGCCAGAAGCACACGGCACATATTCATTATGCCTCCATTTACCCTTTCTGAAATACATGTATACTCTAGGTATTACTTTGTTCCTACTCCTAGAAGTTTTGTCCAAGTATTTGATCATTTATCTGGAAATTTCAGGAGTGGATAGAAAGTATAATGGGTTTGGAGATTGAATTGATTTTTCTTTTACCTCCTCATCTCATCAATGGTCAAATACTTGCTAGGAGTGAGGAAATTGAACTTCATTGCTTGCAGTGTGGTCTGTAAAATCAAGAGGCAATCACAATAAAATATATAATAAGCATCCAAGAAATGCTTATCTTTGTGAAAAACTCAGATTCTTTAACAAATGAGGAAGAGATTAGGGAAAAGTTGAGGAGCCTTCAGACTTAAAGATATCTAAATAAAAGGGAAAATTAAAATATTTATGGATGCACCATGGGTACTAATGTGGCTCCTTTTAGGGTGAAAATTATGAATATGATTGGCAATAGTCACATGGACTGATGTCTACACTGGCTGGGAGAAATGTTTCTTGAATTAGGTGGCTGTTTCAAGGAAATTTTAAATTCTGACCTGTACAGTTAAGCATAGCTTAAGTATAGAGATACACCCTGAGAAATGCATAGGTGATTTTATCATTGCGTTGACATCCTATAGTATTTACACAAACCTTGATAGCATAGATAAATCACTTTTTGTGACTTTGGATGAAATAAAGAGATGTGGTAAACATGAGATCCAAGAATCTGCTTTTTTTTAAAGTAGAGGAAATACAATCATTTTAGATTAAAATGTGTCCTTTTTAGATTAAAAACCTTTAGATTAAAAACCCATTTTAGATTAAAACAATTAAAAGTATAGTATAGTGAATACATAAACCCGTAACAGTCATTTATCATCATCATCAAGTACTAAGTATTGTAAATAAATGTACATGCTATGCCTTTGTATGGTCAGCAGCACAGCAAGTTTGTTCACATCAGCATCACCACAGACGCATGAAGGATTTCTGCATTACATGACAAGGGAGGACATCACTTGGTGATAGGAAATTTTCAGCTCCATCATATTCTTTTTTTTTTTAAATATTTTTTTAGTTGTTGATGGATCTTTATTTTATTCATTTATTGTTTGTATGTGGTGCTGAGGATCAAACCCAGTGCTTCATGCATGCTAGGCAAGCGCTTTACCACTGAGCTACAGCCCCAGCCCAGCTCCATCATATTCTTATGAGACCACTGTCATGCATGTGGTTCATTACTGACTGAAACATGAATAACTGTATTTGATTTTATGATGAAAACTGTTTTTAAAACAACAACAATAATAAAGCCTAATAAAATAATAATAAAGCAGAACACGTATCTAAGTGTTTGAAGGTCTAGTGGGAGAATGGGATGTCATAAAAATTCAATGAGGAAAGAATGCCAAGGAAGAGGGATGTGTCACCACATGAAATGCTTGAGAGGGTTCCAGCATAAATGTCCCCTAGATAACAAGGAAGCAATCAAAGGTGACCCTAAAAATAGTAGTTTCATGGGAACAGTTTCAACCTTCGTCAGAAATGGGAGTGTGGAATCAGAGATTATATAAATTTCTAACAAGAACTCTATCCGTGAACAGGATGATTGAGATTGTGTTTTCTGTTAAATCATCCAATAAATCCACCTTCTCAGGTTCCCTCTTTTAAGATCTACTTGCCTGATTCAATAATATGGTCGTCTATATTGGTCTTCCTCAAGTAATTATTATGTTTCTTCCTTATACCTTCACCAGCCCATCTTTCAAATGGAATTCATATTTCTCCTCCTCTCAAGATCATTTCAGGAACAATTGCATATAAAGTAGTTAAAACAATTCACCCGACCTCATGGAAATGGAGTCAGATTTTAATGAAAATATTAGTGATTCAATCAAAGACATGGAGCATATTCTCATCTTTTATTATTTACCTTTCTTGGATTGTATGTTTGATTCACCATCAGGCTTTCTAACACCAAAACCATGAAATAATAAGCCAGGAATTTCATGCATTAATTGGAATAGCCAGGTTTAATGGAAGTATATATAAAATAGAAGTTAATGCAATATGCAGAATAAATTGTTATGGAGAGGTAAATTAAACAGATACTTGGTATGAGTTTGGTGCATACTAAATTGAATAATCCTCAGAAATTTTGCATCTGCTTCTTTGTCTGGGACTACTCTGATAATATATTCATCCCATGTGGGCTTTTGTGTACCTATATAGTTGTCATTGTCACATCTTTTAGTCTCATATTTCTAAAGTGAAGCTCAATAGAGCCAGGATATTTATTTTTTGAGTTCCAATCTGATGTTTCCAATGATCAAGTGGATGGCATTGCCTAGATACACTAAAAGAAGCACAAATTTTCCCCATTCTGTATGCCCTTCTCCATCCCAAATTATCCAAAAATTATATATTTATATATGTATACACACATATGCATAATGTCTAGCTAAACTGCTATTTGCATTTTGCCTACCATTGTCTTAATTTGCGTGTCTTTATCTATCTATGGATAGATATCAACAGTATGGCTTCTAAGTTAACTAAAATGACTATACCTTCTACTCAAAGCCAGTTGAACTGTATTTCTAGAATTTGAATATAGGTATGCACACTGCTAATACCCCTCCTTCCTTAGTAGAGGAAAGAGTCTATATACAATCAGGCACCTCTGTGTTTGGTTTCTACCTCTCTCTATTCCCATTCCTTAATTTCCCTACACCCTTCCTCACAAAAATTTCTTCCAATGATAACCAATTTTTACCAAGTTTACAAAAATGCCATAGTATTTCATGCTTTTGGGTACGGTTTGTGATTGTGTTATAAATCCTACTTGAATTTTCCTTTTAAACATCATTTTCAAGTAGAAGCACAAGTACTCTTTACAATCTCTCTGCTAGGGAGGGAATAAAACTTGTTGCCCTCTTTTAGTTATTTTGCACATAACTTATGTTTATTATTATTTTTTTTAAATATTTTTTTAGTTGTAGATGGACACATTATCTTTATTTTATTTATTTTTATGTGGTGGTGAGGATCGAACCCAGTGCTTCACGCATGCGAGGCAGGCGCTCTACCACTGAGCCACAATCCCAGCCCAACTTATGTTTATTATTTATATTCTATTGCACACTCTTTTTAAACCTCTTTCTCTCCTCTTTCTCTATCTCCAAGCCCCCTTCCTCATCTTCTTTATTTCTCTCTTTCCTAGGAGACTAAAATTTATAGTGGGAAGTATTAATCATATTACTCCAGTTACTTAGCCAGTAAGTTCACAAAATGTTTGCTGAATGATCAAATGAAGGAATGCTTTGAAAAATATGAGTGGGCAATATACAGCCATTTCTAAAAAGAAACATCTTAGGAGAAGTTGTACAGCAAAGTGTAAAGCATTATGGAGAGTTAATAAGTTAGCCCAATTCATCCAAACTAGGTTTTCCAAGACTCTGTAGGGCAAAACATCTTTATGGAATTACAAGTTAAGACATTTATATTTTATCCCTTTGGGGTCATTAAGAAAACATTAGCAAGCCACCTGCATTTATCTCAGTGATCTAGATAATAGTAATAATATTTTCTCCAGATCCCTTTTACATAATGACCACTGAGTGTCATAGAAAAATGAGCATTATGCATATCACTTGTACAAGGCTTACCGAATAGAAAAAATAAATACACTTTTGTGTGTGTGTGTGTGTGACTTGAAGGTATCTTAGTGGCCAATTTAGTTTGTAGCATTGATGAGTCAATCAGCTGAGCCATAAGGCAGCTGCAAATCTGGATCATGCACAAAATGCTCAATTTGTGGGCCATATGTAGGCATAGGCTTTGTGATGAATAAGCAAGACTAAACCAAGTCTTTTCTTATATGGGGAGTGCACATGCATGTTGATGAGCCTTAAGACCAATCGTCTGCTGACTCGGGAAAGCAGAAAAGGAAGCCCAAAAAAATCCATCTTTTGCAAAGGGAAAACGTGCAAACTTGCACTAAGTTTCATTTGCCTCAAGATTTAATTTATTCATACCTGTTAAGGACACAAAAGCCATTCACTCTATTGACTTCTGAAATCAGTGTATTTATTACTTAAGATTTGTACATGGAAAATGTGGTCAATGAAGACAATTCACTACTTCAGAAGGTCAATTGGACACATTAATGGCCGATTCTCTAAAGCATGAAGGATGATTTTAAGGCTAGTATTACTATTTGTAGTTAAATAGTCAGGTAAATGTTAAAAGGGCAAACAAATTTCATTTCCCTAGGCATTAGCTAATGGGCAGAGAGATCAGGAAATAAGCCACATTTCCTATTCATCTGTCTTAAGACTTTTGGCTCCTGTCCTGGGTAAAGAAGTTTATTTCTAAGTGCCCTCTGGCAGTCAGGGTAGGTGGCCTTGGTCCTTGAATGGCCCAATGAATGCCACGCATGCTGTGAACAGCTGTGCTCTAGCTGTGCCATTGCCAGAAGTATGGTCTCTTCTGCAGAATTAGGTAGAATTTCAAATCCTGAAGAGTGTGTCTTCAATGCCCTTTTAACATTAAATCTGTTTTTATCTTTCCAAATTCCTGTTAGATACCTTTGAAATTTATGCCCCTCCCCCCATCAAATCACAGCTCTATTAATTCACCACGGAACTTTATCTAAGAGTTCTTCCAAAGTAGTTCCATGAGTCTGTAAACCTTCCCCATATCTTTTCATCAAAATCATTCTGTTCTTTGGGTTATCACCTATGGAATTTCCTGTCTGTATGAACTAATCTGGCAAAATATATCAGATCTATGTGTTTACAAGGCCTCTGATTATTTTAATCTGTAGAAGAAATATTTGTGCAAATTTTGCGTGATATGGAAGGGTATGAATGAATATATTTTGGCAAAGGAGACTTTTGGAAACTACAAATCGTACCATTTTATGACTGGTAATTTGGCCCTGAAATTTGCCATTATAATGGAACAAAGCAAAACTTAATACCACAGAATTTTTATAACATATTTCAATTCTTTCTTCTTTTGCAAAATGTTCCCTGGATACTTCTGCTTACAGTGGTCCTGCCCTAGAGATTGCAAAGAAAAGTAAATGGTAAACAACATCCCCCTCCAATGTGAGAAATGTCCTCATGTTTCATTGGACCTGAGGGTTTAGGATGCATTTGCTCATTCACAGTTTCCTAAACACATAGGGCACTAGAATATTTTTTATATGTAACTCCTCAGAACTAGGAGACATTTTTTTTTCCTGCCCTGTGCTCTTGCTTTCAATAGGGTCATTTGAAAAAAGTAGAGAAACTGCTTTCTAAGCTCCCAAAGGCATCCTGGTTTTCAGAAGGCCTGAGAATAGCTTCAGGGCTTACAAACAGGATGGAGGGTGTATCTCCTCGGCATCCCTGAATCCCAGCCAATTCAGGTTAATAGTGCCCAAAAGTCATTTCCTGGCCTGCTCACATGGTTGGAAGTGGATGGCGTGATGGCGGCAATTTCAGACATCCACCTCCCAGATGAGCCTGGCCATATGGACTCAGAGCTGGAAGGGAGAGTATGATGAGTTTGAAGGCAGTGAATATGAGTGGTAAGGAAGAAATTTGAGCCAGGCTGCTGGGGAGAGCAGGGCTCAAATGAGGAAAAATGGTTTAGAGGAAGCAGCTTGTGGCTAGGGATCAGGATACCTGAGTTTTTTCTGGCTCTGCCTCCATTTAGCTAAGTGACCTTGGAGAAGTTACTTTATCTAGGAGATTGTGTGTGTGTGTGTGTGTGTGTGTGTGTGTGTATTTGTGTATTAATTAACAAAATTAATTTAATTGTTTATCTGTACAGGCTATTCTAGCTTCAGATTTCTAAAGGGAAGATTCTTAAAGAATACTCCAAATCTGTGTACATAACTATCACAATTTTATCTATTTGTACATGGAAAAGAAAGTACTAAATGCTGCCTTATATAATATTAAAGTGATTAGATTAGTAATAATATTAATATTAAATGACACATGCTTCCACATGCAAACTTACTCTTTTCAAGAATTCTATCATGTATTATTATCCCATTTTTATGATGAGAAAACAAAAATTAAGAAAATGCAGTATTTTTGAATGCCACATAACAGATGAGAATCTAGAGTTTTCTGACACAAAGGATAATCTTTTTGTGATATACTAATTCTCTGTATGTACCTGTATTTTGTAATAGACATGAAAATGATACATTCTGTGCCCTTTAAGGAATTTATGAATGGCAATATCAACATGAAAGTTGTTCAGAATAATATAAGCAATATACACAAAAAATAATAAAATATAATTAGTGGAAAAATTCATATAACCACAATAAGTGCCATTGACCATAAAACTATGGAGAGCTAATTGCACTATTTATTGAACACCTACTACATGTGTCTACCTTTCTAATTAGTGCTATGAAAAATACTTTGAATTTAGAAACACACATGCACAACACAAACTGTGCTAAATAACATTTTGTCCCATGTGATAAAATTAAGATTCAGAAAAAGGAACTCTCTTGTTTTCAATTCACAAAGTAGTAGGGACAGAATTCCGATTATAATCAACATAACACTGGATCTTGCTATAACTAAGCAGTTTTGAATAGCCTTTATACAGAAGTTGGAAGCCATCATGAGAGAAGAAGAGAACTTCTGGTGTTGAAATAGCAGTGCAAAGTAATGTACTTAACTTAGTACTAGGTGCTTGGTAACTTGGTTAACTTGGTAACTTGATTTTCTTAACTTAGTAAGAAAATAAGAACTTATCTTTCAGAAGAGCTATAGGACATAGGGAAACCCCAATGGATATATGGAAATAATAAAAATAAATGGCCATAACTTCAAAGAATATGGAATTATTTATCAACCTAACAAAATATAGACAAGGACTGAATGCCATAAATTACCAATTGCTGATGAAAGAAAACAATTAATACCTAAAAAAATAGAGACATGCTCAAGTCACAGTTCATAAGACTCTTATGGATAAGATGCTAATTGTCCCTAATGTGAACTATGGACCTATGAGCTTGAAACTCTTCCTATCAAAATCCTGATTTTAATATTTATAATGAAATGGATAGGCCCTAGAGGAAAGCATTTCTTAGTAAGCATATAAAGAAAGAGAACTCACATGTGGATATTAAGGCTTTCTATAAAGCTGCAGTAATGAAGAGAGCATTGTTTTGAAGGAGAACACATAGATAAGTGAAACAGAATAACTAATCCAGTAAAAATTCACAAATATGACCAACTTATTTCTACAAAAGTGCAAAATTCATTTAGTGGAGGAGCAGTGATAATCTTTTCAATAAGTGATGTGAGCAATTAAACATCAAAGACGGAGAGAGAAAAAAAAAACTCAACACCTAATAAAAATACCTGTAACTCGATTGATCACTGAAATACTAACATAAAAGTACAAATGTTTTAGAATGAACCAAGAAGGCAATCTTCAGAATCTAGTGCTAAAGATTTCTTAGACTTAACAACAAAAGCAAGATCCGTAAAGGAAACACTGATAAATTGAATATCATCAAAATTAAAATAATTTGTTCAGTAAAGGTTTCCATTAAGAGGAAGGGAAATAACTGAAAATAAACAAACAAATAATCCAATTAGAAAATGGGCAAAAGATATGACATTTGATTACCAGTCTTTTGGGGAATCTCCATATTGGTTTCCATAGTGGTTATACTAATTTGCCATCCCACCAACAAAATATCAGTGTTTCTTTCTCACCACATCCTTACCACCATTTATTATTATTTGTATTATTGATGGCTGCTGTTCTAACTGCAGTGAGATAAAAATCTCAATGTAGTTTTAATTTGCATTTCCCTGATTGCTAAGAATGTTGAACACATTTTTATACATTGGTTGACCATTTGCATTTCTTATTTTGAGTTTACTTTTACAAATAAACATCTTTTAGTTTACTTATCCATTTATTGAATGGGTTATTTGTTTTTCACTGTTAAGTTTTTTTTGAGTTATTTAAATATGCTGGATATTTTTCCTCTGTCAGAAGAGTAATTGAAAAGCTGTTTGTTTTCATATAGGTTTGTTTCATGTAGGTTTGTTTTCATGCTCTTGTTTTCTTTACCCTGAAGAAGTTTTTTAATTTAATGCTATCCAATTTATTCATTCTTGGTTTTATTTCTTGAACTTTAGGAATGTTATTAAGGAAGTTGTTACCTTTGCCTATATGTTAGAGTGTTGGTCCAATGTCTTTCAGTTGCAAAGTTTCTGCTCTAAAATTTAGGTCTAAAATCCACTTTGAATTTATTTGGGGATAGAGTAATAGACAACAATCTAGTTTCATTCCTCTACATATGGATATCCAGTTTTCCCAGCAACATGTGCTAAAAAGACTGTCTTTTTAACATTGGTATTTCTCCAATGTACGTTTTTGGCATGGTTTTAAAGGATTAGATGACTATATCTGTATGGTTTGTCTGTGTGTCCTATTCTATTTCATTGATCTTCATGTCTGTTTTTATGTCAGTACTATGCTGTTCTTGTTACTATAGCTCTACATTGTAATTTACAATCAGGTATTATGATGCCTTCACCATATAACCAAGCTACTCCACACCTTGTAATTTTTCCAAAAGTACTAAAATCAACATATTATAGAGATGCATACATTCCAACATTTATAGCAACACAAGTCAAAATAGTCAAGTTATAGAATTACCCCAGATGTCTGTCAGCAGATAAACAGATTTTAAATAATGTGGCTAATATATAGAATGTCATTCTACTTCATCATAAAGAAGAAAGAAATTATGTCACTTACTGGTAAATGGATGTATCTAGAGAACATCATATCTAGTGAAATAAACCAGACACAGAAAGTCAAGGATTGAACGTATTCTGTCATACACTGGAGCTAGAGAAATAAAAAGAAAAAAAGAGGGTCTTACAAAAATAGAAGGTAGAACAGTAGACTAGAAGAAGGAGATTGATAGGGAGAAAGGAAGGGAGGGAGAGGTAAGTTACCTGGGAATGAAATCAAACAAACTATGTTATGTGCATAAATCAATATATTACAATGAAGCTCACATTTATGAGTAATTATAATGCACCAATAACAATATATAAATAGGAAGGAGACTAGTAAAGGAAGGAGATGGGGTAAAGAAGAGGGAGGGGAAGGGGAAGTACTGAGGAATGAAAGGAAGCATGTGCATGTACGAATATCACAATGAACCTCACTATTATGTATAATTATAATTACTAATAAAATTATAAAATATTTTAAATTTTTTCAAAAGATATGGCATTTCACTGGAGATAATATGAAAATGACAAAAGAGTGCTTGAAAAGATAATTATCCATTAGGGAAATGCAGGATAGATACACATGTGATAAAACTACATAGAATTTTACACATATACAAATACATATTCATATAGAATCATATATAAAATTGGTAAAATTTAAACAAGGTCAAAGAAACAATTTTCTTTCTGTGATATTATACTATGACTACATAGGAGGTTACTGTGGGGAAAACTTGGTGAAAGATACATAGGATCTCTCTGTATTACTCTTAACAACTAAATATGATTTAATAATTATCTCAGCATGAAAAGTTTGATTTTAAAAAAAAGCCTAAAACAATCAAAGATCTTGAAATACATTGTAATTTTTGCATGTAAAAATTTGTACTTTATGGGAGCAAAATGCTTCAGGTGTTCTGTGCAAAAGTTTTCAGTTTGCAGAAGAAAAGTGCAAGGACCCAAGCTATTAGATGTCAAGTTCCTCTTGAGGTTTTGTGACAAGTTGTTGCCTCTGAGCCTTTTTCTATATGCATGACACACAGACAAGTCACTGTGTTTTCCAGGGGTTGCTCCCTCCAAGATGCTTGTCATACAGGTACCAGACTATCTTCACTGACTCCACAAATTTTGCTAAAGAACAGATTGACAGACTTCATTTATGGGCCAGTCTACAGCATTTCCTAGCTACCAGGCTCATTAAGCTTTCTGTCCTTTTCTATCCTCAGGCAGGGGTGGGTGGAAGCATTTCCTGCTAAGAAACAGAGTATGTGTTTTCTGATTGCTAAGCAGCTCTTCTTCATATTCCTATACAGACCAAGGATGACTCACCACCTTCCCTCTCCTATTGCAAAAATGGGGCCTGAGAGACTAGTACATCCATCCCAAATGCTACATATTAGAATTGATTACACCAACACAACTATTAAGCTTTAAAAGTTGTAATGTTCTAAGCCTATGCACAATCAAACCTCTCTGAGGGGATTAGGCAGAAACCATTTTAATTTACCCATTCTGGAGTGTGATGCCAGGAGTACTACAAAGATAAAAACAAAAATTGCTGAGTGAGGAAGTTTTTTTTTAATCCATCAGCAAGAATAAGCTTTTTCTGGAAAAATAAAGAATCATACATGCTTTGTTCACTTCATACACTTAAAAAAATATGAGGTCCTCCTCTAATCAATTCCTTAGTGACGCTTGATTACATGAACACTATAGTGTTAGAGAACGTATGTTTTTACTTTAAAAAGCCTTCTTGCTCTGCCTGCACCACATCCTGCTATAGACTAGAGTCCTCAAAACAAAGCTCTGTGACACTTTAGCAGAGTTCTGTTGTGTGCCCCAAGTCAGCTGGTTAATATTATATTTCTTACGTAAATATGAAAGATTACTATATTTTACAGGACATAGAAAAATTTATATAAGTATACTGTAAAAACTATTCTGCAATTGAATAGAAACCATGGCTTTATTCTAAGCTGTGTACTTATGAGGTCATTTTTATTTCTTGGTGAATATGTCATCTGATTCAAAGTTACTCTTCTGAGACTCCAGCAAGGATTAAGACAAAATTTCAGGGAGAGGCAATTGGATACAGGAGGACCTTTAAGGAGGACTTCTCCTACCACACCTATAGTGTGCCAACATATACCTCTTAGATGGAAAGAAGAGATCAAAAGCACTTAAAAATTAAGGCAAATGATGCATGTAGTCTGCATCATTAACATATTTGTAGGGCTAATCAGATTGGTAAAGCCTGTCTGTGATATGGAGGTTTTTCTAAGGAAAATGATAAAAGACTCTGAAAGACTCAGTACTGGCTTATAGTAGAATTTTTGCTAAGAAAGCTGACATTTGACTTCAATTCTCACTATTTTCTTTCATATGCCTTTTTCTCTGTGTACTTAACTCCATTAATCACAGTCATTTTGCTTTCTGTTCCCATGAAGAAAATCTTTTTTTTATTTGTTCTTTTTAGTTATACATGATAATAGAATGTATTTTGGCAAATTATATATACATAGAGTATAATATATTCTAATTAGATCCTATTCTTGTGGTTGTACATGATGTGGAGTTACCCTGTTCCTGTATTCAAATATGAGGCTAGGAAAGTGATATCACTGTACTTCCTGTTCCTCTTCCCACTCTGTTCCCTTAGTTTCCCTTTGTCTAATCCAATGGATTTATCTTTATCCCCTCCCCATCCTCCCTCATTCGGATTAGCATCCACATATCAGAGAGAACATTCCACCTCTGGTTTTTTGGGATTGGCTTATTTCATTAGCATGATACCCCCCAGTTCCATCCATTTACCAGAAAATGTCACAGTTTCATTCTTATTTGTGGCTAATATTTTGTTGTGTACATATATCACATTTTCTTTATTCATTCATTCATTGAAGGACACCTAGGTTGTTTCCATAGCTTATCTATTGTGAATTGAGCTTCTATAAACATGAAAGTGGCTGAGTCACTGTAGTATGCTGATTTTAAGTCTTTGAGGTATAGACTAAGGGGTGGGATAACTGTGTAAAATGGTTGTTCCATTCTAAGTTTTGTGAATCATCTCCATACTGCTTTCCAGAGCGGGAGAACCAATGTGTTGTCCCATCAACAATGTATGACAATGCTTTTCTCCCCATGTCCTTGCCAACATTTATTGTTGCTTATATTCTTTTTTTATTTTTAATATTTTGTTGTAGATGGACATAATATCTTTATTTTATTTATTTTTACGTGGTACTGAGGATGGAATCCAGTGCCTTACACATGCAAGACAAATGCTCTACCACTGAGCTACAACTTCAGCCCCTATATCCTTTATAATTGCCATTCTGACTGGATTGATATGGAATCTCAGTGTAGTTCTCATTTTCATTTCTCTAATTGCTAGAAATGTGGAACATTTTTCATATATTTTTAATCATTCATATTTCTTCTTTTGTGAAGTGCTTGCTCATTTCCTTTGCTCATTTATTAGTTGGGTTATTTGGTATTTTTTTTTTTTTTTTGGTGTTAAGTTTTTGAGTTCTTATGTAACTTGGAGATTAATGTCTGAGATGCAGGTGTTAAATATTTTCTCCCATTTTGTAGGATTTCTGTTCAAGTTCTTAATTGTTTCTTTTTCTGTGAAGAAGTTTTTCAGTTCTATACCATCCTATTTATTGTTTCTTGACTTTACCTCTTGCACTTTAGAGGTCTTATTGAGGAAGTCATTTCCTAAGCCAACTTGATGGAGACTTGGGCTTACTTTTTCCTCTCATGAAGAAAATCTTATTCACGACTCTCTATGGTAAACATCGTCATGTCCCCAAATCACCCTGTTCTCTTTCTATCTGGAAGAATGCAGACTTGATCTTTCTGTGTGCCTGAGTACAATGACCCTTTTCAGGATAGAGCATGCATTCTTTTTTTTTTTTTTTTTTTGGTACCAGGGGTTGAACTCAGGGACACTCGACCACTGAGCCACATCCCCAGCCCAATTTTGTGTTTTATGTAGAGACAGGGTCTCACTGAGTTGCTTAGCTCCTCGCCATTGCTGAGACTGGCTTTGAACTTGCGATTCTCCTGTCTCAGCCACCCAAAGTGCTGGGATTACAAGCGTGAGCCACCACGTCCGGCTAGAGCATGCATTCTGATTGGCTTACCTTGTGAGCAAATTCTGAACACCACTGATAAATTCCCTAAGGCACCTGTAGTAGTGTTGCCTCAAGGCAAAACATTGAAAATCCCTATGAATATGCCAGTGCAAATGCCACAGAACACAAATAAGCAAATTATGGCCCAGCCTGCCATGATACTTGGAAATGAAGTTTTATTGAAACACAACCTCACTTATTCATCTATTTCCCATGGCTGCTTTCATACTTTGAAGACAAAGTTCAGTCATTGTGACAGAGACCATGCGACCTGCAATAGTTACTATCATCATTTGCAGAGAAAATTTTCTTTTTTTTTTTGTACTAGGGATTGAACTCAGGGGTACTCGACCACTGAGCCACATCCCCAGCCCTACTTTGTGTTTTATGTAGAAACAGGGTCTCACTGAGTTGCTTAGCACCCTGCCTTTGCTGAGGCTGGCTTTGAACTCGCGATTCTCCTGTCTCAGCCTCCCTAAGTACTGGGATTACAGGCTTGCGCCACCGAGCCCGGCTTGCAGAACAAATTTTTTGACCCCTGTTGTATAGAAAGGTGACTTATAATGTTGTATCACTGTTTGCATTTTGAATTACTTTAGCAGAACCGTTGCCCATGCAGCCAAGATCTGTTGAGATGAAAGGGAGAGATTTTAGTCTAATTTGCTTGGCTTAAAATGATAAAATTATAGCATTTCACCTCATCTTGGAATTGGAGTTAACAAGATTGATCAAATAAGCAGCTCAATGATATCTCTGTATATCTTCCATCTTTCCTTCTATTCCTCTGCTCCATCATCTTAATGTTGGCACACTGCCTTTTATACTAACCACTCAGGATTCTAAGAGAGTCGGTAAGTCTAAATAAACAATCTTCACATTAATAAGTCCAAGATCATAATAAAACTATATTTCTGTGCGATCAGTCTTTCTCTAAAGCCCATCTGGAATTTTTTCCCATAAATTCTATTGGTTCAATTTCAACTATCTTTATTTTCTCTTTCCTTGAACATTAAAAATTATTTACATGGGAGACATGAAGAAATCTCAAAAAAAAATTGACTTTTTCTGAAAAAATAAAAATTAGATGCCAAAGATAGCAATGTTTCCAGTGCTGCGTTGAGTGTGTTACACACAGATATTCAAACTTTCACCCAAAAGAGACCATCACATTGAGAGGAGAGATGCTCTTCACAAGGGTTCATAAAACAACAGGAAATGAAAGTTTCCTAAGGTAGAGGATCCTAGCTAGTTTTCTGTACCCATGGTGTGAACTACTGTGTGCTTTAGAAAAGTGTTCCAGATATGCACATATTTTTTTTTTACATTATGAAATCTTCCTCAAAGAAAATTCCCAGCCCCTGATTATCTCACTAAAGTGTATTCTGACAGCTTTGCTTATTCTATTAGTATAATTTTATACCAGGACTACAGACTCTCAAAAGAATTCACAGTAAATGGAATTTTCCACTTTTTAAAATAATTCTGAATAGATGTCCAAATATACCAGGTGTATTTGAACAATTACATCAGTCCAGATAAGCATGTGTAAATGCCATATTCATTTCAAACTTATTCTTCACTGGGCTTGTTCTTGCCAAGGACAAGAGGAAAATGTGCTTAACGGTTGTCAAATGACAATAAATAAAGTAGTTCTTTCTTCAAATTGTCATTTACAAATCCTCTGGTACACCTGTATTTTTGAGTTGTAGTAATTATTCTAATAACACTTTAATATTAGAAAAAAATATTCAGAGTTCAAGGAAAATATTCCTTGTCTTAAAGATACAGAAAAAAGGAATCCTAAATTAAATGTGTGCATATTTTAGTTTAGCTTATAATATTTTCATATTGACTTTATGAATTAAAATGATTAAACATTTGATTTAAGGAGACATTAAAAACTTAGTTGATTAAAAAGATCATTGATATGCCTTTTCCTTTAAGTATAACCAAGCTCAGCATTCCATGTAACATACACACAACTCATAGAATAAATTTGCTTTTATAATACAGGTTTTGAGAAAAAGAAAAACATGTGTGATTGTCTTTTGTACATACACATTCATAAGCACTTACATACACATAAAACTTCTGGTATGTGTATTGCAATGCCTTCCTAGTGTGCAATTCTGTTGCTTTACTATGAGGATAACATTTATTTCAGTAGGACTTGCAAGTAAGAGAAATTGGCATTTGCAATTTTCTTTAGATTGTTTTCTAGGTTTTGGTTTTGAATTTACTCATCAAGTAAAATGAGTTGAAAACTACTTTTTTTCTTCTAAATTTTGAAAAAATGATATTTTATTTCCTGATATGCTGCATATAATTCCCCATGATGTTATTTAAGGGATATTTTAAAATATGGATCTAATTCATTTTAGAGATAAAATATTATTTATATTTTGTTTCTTCTAATGCAGAAATTTGTGTACTCTAACCATTCCATGAAAGTTGTTAATTAAGATAAAATGTGTTCACATGTCTCTTTGTTATTGTTGTAATGACTGTAGTTGTATCAATGCCTTCTAATTCATATTTTTTATTGATAAAATGTCCTTTGTTTATCTCAATCTTTTACTCTTCCCTTATAACTAGGAATTTATCAATTTAATTAACATTTTCAAAAAAAATTTGGCTTTGCTAATTGACTATCTTTTTGTATAGGTATTCTATAATATTTTATGATATTTTCCTTTATTTCATTATTTATTTGATTTCCATTGGATTTAGTGTTTCATTTGTTTTCTAATTCCATGAAGTGGAAGCTTAGAACATTATAAATATGGTCTTTCCAGAAATATACATAGAATAGTATAAATTTCTCTGCAAGCACTTCTTCAGGTCCATCATCTTTTGTTTACATCTTTGTTAAAATATAATTTTTAGAAGAAACTTTACATATGTAAAGTATGTGATTTAACACATTTTGAAACCATCTGTCTGTGAAGCCATCACCACCTTCAAGTTAATGAACCTATTCACCACTCCCAAATGTTCTGATTTTATTTTTTAAACACAGTCTCTTATTTCTAGAAAGTTCTAATCACCAGGCAACAACTGGTCTATGTTACTCTTTTTTTTGAAATTTATTTATTTATTATGTTTAGGTTTACATGATAGCAGAGTGCATGTTGATTCATTGTACACAGATGGAGCACAACTTTTCATTTCTCTGGTTCTACTGGTGATGTAGAATCACATCATACATGCAGTCATACATAAAGCTAGTGCTATGATGTCCATCATATTCTACCATCTTTACTGTCTCCATACCCTCTTTCCCCTCCCACCCCTGTGACCAAAGTTCCTCCATTCTTCCCATGTCCTCTCTCACATTGTGGATCAGCATTCACTTATCAAAGAAAACATTTGGCATTTGGATTTTTTGAGATTGACTTACTTCACTTAGCATGGTATTCTCCAATTCTGTGTTACTCTTGCTGTGGTTTATTTTTCAAAGTCCTACTTTTATGTACTTGGAATCATAGAACATGATTATCTTTTGGCAGGCCTGTTTTACTCAGCACACTTATCTGGAGATTTTTCCATGCCAGCAGCTGTGCCCCATGCCTATTCCTTTTCACTGTCGATGAAATCCTATTGTCTAGGACAGAAGTTGTACATTCATTCACCTGTTGCTGCACATTTTTCTTGTTTTCAGTTTGGAACTATGGTAAATAAAAATGCCTTGAAAATTAGGAAACAGGGAACTTTATGAAACATACCCATAAATATTTATCTTGGGGAAGTAACTGGGAGTGAAATGACTATAGTTATTTTTTTTTCCTAAATTCACTTACAGGTTTCAATTGTTTATGTGTATAGTCCATACGTAGGCAAATGGGTTTTTTATTTTTTTTGGTAATGTAGATAATAACTATTTTAGACTTCATAGGCAACATAAGATCTCTCTTTCTCTTGTCTTTTTCTCCTCCTTCTTTTTCTTCATCTCAACTTTAATGACATAAAAACTTTGTTAATTTGAGTGTCATAGAAAATAGGCTGTGTTTGATGTGTAGACGATGGTTTGCCCATACTAACTGGATGTTTCGCCCAAAATAATTATATCATTCGAGATTCAAGGTAGTTACACTACTTTTTCAATATAGATGGCTTCTACTTATTTTTTTCCTTCTTTTTCTAATTTCACTGTTTAAAATCTCCAATACAATGGTGCACGGATTGATAGCAGTCATCCTTGTCTTTTATTCCTTAGAAAGAAAACATTGTTTCCTGCAGATACCTTTTATCATATTGAAGGTGTCCCTTCCAAAAGCAAGTTATAGATGGGAATTAATATAAATGTTTGATTTTTTTTCAATATTTCAATAAATTGTTTTGTACAACCAACTTCCATGACCACTTGATTAGGAAAACGTATGTCCACAAAACAGAAGTTATACCATATTTATTTGAGAAGTAAAAATTTACACAAAGCAAGTAATCATTTATGTGAGGAAAAAAATACCACTAAGGCTGTATTTTTCCAATTGAATTTTACATATTTTATTCCAGAGCTTGAGAGATGACCTTTAATTCACCCATAAGAAATTCCATTCACTGAATGATTCCCACAATATTATGAATTATTTTGCCAGAGTAAGATAAAATGGTGAACAAATTTTTTGTCAGTTTTGCAATACCTATGACCAGTTTTAATTTCAGTTCACAGGGTGTGGTCATGAGTGTAGATGTATTTTATCAAACACTCTGCTACTCACTGACTGATCTGGTTTTATCCCAAGTCAAATAGTTTGTTGTGAAAATACACAAGAATTGTTTCCATAGTTATAATTTTAACAAATTAATGATCATTCCACTGTATAGAAATGTTAGGCACTTTCATATTTCCTTTCTATTTATTTTATTGATTTATCTTTGTGCTCTACACCTGGTAAGGTCATCTCATTTTTTGAGACCACCCTGGTGATGTTTATCCCTCTACCTCAAAGAAAGCATTACTCCCTTTTTCATTTTCCTAGAGGTACATCCAGTAAGGGCCTTATTACATTAACTTATGCTACATTTATGTCTACACACCTGAACTAAATTTGACTTTTTGTAATGAGGTCTAAAAACACAGAATTATATTCCTCATGCCCAGTATAGTGTTCATATAAATCATCAGATGATTTTTTTTTGCAGTAGTTATTTCTGAATTACGGAATAAATGAACAAAGAAGATATCAATGGATTCCCTGAGATTTCAGGGAATTCAGACATTTAGATAAAAAAATAAATCTTTGCTCCTCCTAACAACTTTAGACAGTGGGAGAAAACACACACACACACACACACACACACACCAAAAAAAAAAAAAAAAAAAAAAAACCTCTGGAGAGTAAATAAAAATCTATAACTATTCTGCAAAGCTGTCAGTGGCCTTGAACAGGCAACAAAGATAAGAGATAAGAATCTGAAAATCAGTGGGACTAAAGTGAGAATTGACAAAGGGCTGGGAAGAAGGCTTTGGCCTTGGACAAGGAAGAACAGAGCAGAGTTACAAATTAAGGACTGTGGAGGAGAGACAAGTTTATTGCTCAGGTGAGCTTGTAGGAAAGAGACAATCAGGGATGAAGTATTCCTCCTATGCAAAAGAGACAAAAGATAGCTGATACACATCGCCAGCTTTTTGTTTCTGTGCCTGTTTTTCATAACTAAATATGTTTTTGTTCACATGTATTACAGAGTTGAGCTTCTAAAAGCTTAGTGTTAAATGTTTTGGACCCATTGGCATAGAGGGCACATGGTTTTATTTGATTGTTGTGTCATATGGTGAAGAACATAAGTTTTTACTGGAAAACAAATTCAGCTGTGAGTACCATTAACTCTAAAAATAAAAGGAAAAGGAAAAAGATACACACACTTAGCTTTAAAATAAAATAATTCAGTCACAAAGAACTCCTTTTCTTTGAAAGGTCAATTTGATTTGTCCCTCAGCGTGACAGTAGGGACATAACTGAAGAAGATACTTTTACAGTAGAGTACCCCAAGCTCTAAAACACCCCACACTTTAGAGTAGATTATTAATACTGGGAAGGGAATTTGACCAAATGGGAAAGATGCCCTATTGGTAACTATACAATATTCTTGGGAGAACAACCATCCCTATATGTTTGTTCTTTGAATACTTTATGCAAATGTGTTGATGTATATGCCCATGTTGGTGGGAAAATAAATGCAAAAAGATGGGAGTTCCAACAAATGAATATGTTGAATTGCTAAAAGCAACATATTGCAACTTATGTTCTGAGAGCTCTTTGCTCACCATGAAATCCCCAAGCTGGATGTATTCGGAAGAAATGCAATAAGGTATGGAATAGTTCCAGGTTCAGATGTGAACACAGATACAAACACAGTGAATGTCAGAATGTGTGTTTGATGCTGTTGTGCAATGTTGAGAAAATAAATTGGATGTTGTTCATGTTGCTAATGCAAAAACAGAATGAATGCTAAAATGAAGTTATCTGCTGAGTTTGGAGTCTCATTTATCCCCTGCTGATTCATATCATCTGTTTTGGTTAGACACGTGATACAAACATTCTTCTTGCAAAATCCCACTCCTAAGTCTTCAACAACTTTAACTTAGCATTTGAAAATTAGCACTAATTCAAATACCAAGAGCATAAAGTAATTGATTTCCAGCTGGTCAAGTGAGTATTTTCTGGGCTTGGCATCAAGTTCTGAGAAAGTAAATATTAATATTTTTTTCAAAAAGAGAGATGCTTCTTACACACAGTAGGCCTATCAAAATGTGTGTTTACTGAAAAAAACATTTGTCCCTGACCAAAAATGCTTAACACACAATTGGAGGTGACAAACGGCACCTTCCTTTGACCCCATCATGTTAAACTGCATAACCAAACCAAGTAAAACTCAAACTCAGTCAATGTGTTCTTAGTGCTGAGTTTGCTACAGTAAGTTACTGTAGGAATTTAAAGGTGAGTGTTATATGCTAGATTTTACAGTGAAGATGCTGAATGTATTTTATTATCGGACATGGAGTTAGATCCCAAGAGGAACGTGATTAAGCTACAGATGTGGTCCATTGTGGGCCAGTCCAAACAAAGAACAGATGAGAATGGACTCAAAATGCACAGCCAATGAAGAAAATAAATCCTTTTTGTCCCCATTCATTCTCTTTTTGTATATTTACTCTGAAAATATGGGATTCTAAGCCTTTGGAGAACCTCTGGAACACCAATTAAAGTTGGTTACTTGAGGACATTCGACTTTCCTTTTGAATAAAATGCACAACCACATAATTAAAATCAAGTGGCTTAATTTATATTCACTTTTCCAATATATTGACTCCATAGTAGAATTAGCAAAATATCTTCTTCTTACAAAGCAGTCACTGTGCTAGGCACCATGGTGTACAATGTAATCCCAGTGACTCAGGAAGCTGAGTTAGGGGTACTGTGAATTCAGTCAGCCTCGGCAACTTAGCAAGGCCATAAGAAACTTAATGAGACTCTATCTCTAAATAAAAAAAAAAAAATACAAAAAAAAAAAGGGCTGGGGATGTTGCTCAGTGGTTAAGTGCCTCTGGGTTTAATATCCCATCCCCAAAAAAGTATCCACTGTACAACTAAGAGACAATTTAGCTGCATTGATGTTTGGCTTAGATACTTTCTAAATTTGGGATCTTTTGAGGTCTGCAAAATTAGTTATTTAACATATTTTTAATTGCATTAAACATATTTAAAAATAGAGGCTCTCCTTAGTGAGTCAGAGAATAGTGAACAAAGTGTAACGTGGAAAAATGGTGTCAGCATTGATTGACTAATTTGAAAAAAACAACAAAATTTTCAGAGCATCACTTTTCATTAGTATTTTGCCGATCATTTGTGCCTCCTAATGCCTATTCAGCCAACCTCCATGGCATGTAAAGTGTTCAAGTCAACATCAGTGTGGTGCTCAGTATTTGAGTAGCTTCCAATCTCTAAATACATTCTCACATACAAAGAAAATATCAAGACATCCATTTGGCAAACGGGGCAGATTCAAAAATCCTCTCTTTTCCTACTCCAAACACAAAGAATTTCTGAATAGGATATGATAAAGAAATACCAAAGGGACATGGAGGCCTGCATAAAATCAGGACTGAGAAAATTAAACCCAGTGTACAATTAAGAAGTGAAGTGTTTATACTCATAAGGGTCTTGAGATAAAGTCTGGAACAATGCATGGGATCTGAAACCAGGTGCATCCACAAGGTCTGATCGCCTCTCTTTTGTTTATCATTGTGATTTTTAATCCATCTATTGAACAAGTAATGATTAATGGTCTATTATGTGCTAGGCACTGATAGTATGAACTAAAGAAAGAAAGAGGGGAGGGAAAGAGAGAGGGTGAGAGAGAAAGAAAGAATGAGAGGAAAATATGAAAAAAGAAAGGGGAAGGAGGAAGGAAGTAAAAGAATAGGAAGGAAGTAAAGATAAAAAGCTATACCCTTGTGAAGCTTGTGTTCTTGTTTGTACAGGAGAGGTGAGAGAGATGTAATCTGTATACATTAGACTGTGATTGACGGCATTGATGAAGACTGAACAAGTAAGAGATATAAGGAATGTGTGTATTTCTAGGAATAAAGCAACTGAGCCCTCACTGTAAGAATAATTGGGTACAGACTTAAAGGAAAGATAGGACTTGAAAAGGATATCTATGTGCATTCCCAGAGAAAAGTCATTCAGAAAGAAGAGACAATAAACATAAAAATCCTTCCAGAGAAGAGGAAGGTGAACATGATGGCTAGAAGAGAATGAGCAAATGTAAGCAAATTAGATCAGAGTGTTATTGAGCTGCCAAGTCAGATAGGAATAAAAGTGGAATTATTCACGGCTATGGTGACAATCCAGGTTGGATGTGATAGTAGGGTGACCAGACTGATAACTACAACAGTGATCAGAGTGGCCATATCCTGGGTTTTGCCAACTGTAAGGATTACCAGCAGATTGCATATATGTGGAAGAATTAAAGAAAAAATCAAAGATGACCCTAAAACTTTTGTTTGGAACAGGAAAAAGAAGATGGTTAACTGAAATGGAGAAGACTATTGGAAATGCAGTTTTTATCAGAAAGATCAGAATTCTGTCAAGAGTGATTCAAAGGTGGAGATGCCCATTTGAAATCTGAGTGCAGCTGCCAGGAACACAGTTAGATGTATGAGTCTGGAATTGATGGGAAAAGTCTGGGCTACAGATGTAAATTTGGAAATCATTAGTGTTTAGACAATATTTAAAGCCAACAGACAGGATACACTCATCAATGAAATAATTTTGATAGATTCATGCTTATTACTTCATGTTCTTGAAAGATTATATTTCCTGGCCAAGGGCAGGATGAGAGCTGGATATCCAGGGCTGTGGCTAGTGAAAGATATATGTATTTACCACTAGAAAAACCAAGTCTATTCCACGTGAAAGGGTAGAATCTGAATTCATACCACTTATCTGTAGTAAGAAGCTTGAGTTGAAAAATTAACAAGAACTTGAGGCCAGATTTAATTCAACCTGTGAGTTTCTAGAGAGATAAATAAAATATACTCTTGCCAGGTACAGTGGCACACATCTGTTATCCCAATGGCTCAGGAAGCTCAGATAAGAAGATTGCAAGTTCAAAGCCAGCCTCAGTAATTTAGCAAATTTCTTTCTTTTTTCAAGTTTTTTGTAGTTGTAGATGGACAGATGCCTTTATTTGTTTATTTTTATATGGTGCTAAGGATCAGACCCAATGATTCACACATGCTAGGCAAGTGTCTGCCACTGAACTACAGCCCCAGCCCTAGCAAAGTCTTAAGAGCTTAGTGAGACCCTGTCTCAAAATTAAAACCAAAAAGGACTGCAGATGTAGTTTAGTGATTAAGCACCCTTGGTTCAATCCCTGGTACCAAAAACCAAAGCAAATAAACAAAAAAAAATTCTTTAATATGCTTCTTCAAGGCAGGCTTAGGCATCTCTGAAAAACACAACCTCTTGAAGATGCCATGGTAAGAATTCACAAACTACCATAAGCTATCAGCAAATGCTTAAAATAACCACAACAATAGCAACAACCAATACAGTCATTGGGTGCTTAAGGGACACTATTAAATATAGCAGCCTATAACAATTTTTGAAAAATAATGTTTTTAAATTCTCCAAAAGTTAAAGGTGAGAATAGAATAAATAAGGTAGAAATACTTTATTTAAAATACATTTAAAAATATTTTTTTAAAAATGAATGCCATTTTTGACAGGCTGCCATTTATAATAATAAAAAGTATTATAACTAATAGGTTTGTTAGAAGAGCAAAAAAAAATAAAGAGGGACTTTGTATATTAGAATAAATATTTGTATAAATTGTCCAGAACACATCTCAGAAAGATAGAGAATGAATAATTGAGGAGAAAATTAATAGATACAGCAAAAAGGATAAGAAAATCTCTTTGAAATTTAATTAATATTAAAAAAGATAATAAGAAAAGGAAATGAATAAAAAGATATTTGCAGGTAACTCTCCACTTCAAAAAATAGGTTTTCAACTTGGAAGAATCCTAGTGTCTTGAAAAGTCCACACCTGAGCATATCCTAGTGAAGTTAGAAAACTTCAAAGACAAAGATAACAGCTAACATGTAACAAAAGTTGATTTAACAAGAAAATTACCTAAAACCTATACTGACATGAGACCTCAACAGCAACAAACAATGCAAGGAGAAAAAGAGACCAGTGTATTTGGAAAACTGAGAGAAAATCATTGCCAAACTAGACGTATATAGGCAGTAACACCATCACTCAGGAACAAAAAGGAAATAAAGACTGAAATAGTCTACCACACACAGCCTTTCCCTAAAGATCTAATAGATATCAGACAGGTAGTGAGGAAAATATTCCTAGAAGCCCCAGAGAGACTCAATCTCATGGTCATTGACCAAGAGAAGAGCAGATACCCTAAACCAATTACTTGAAAGAAACAGGGAGTTATCAGAATTTGCTTATATTCATTACGAAGAATTGATATTGAGGAACCAATCACAAGGAAGAGAAGGAATTGAGTAGGGGGTATAGAACTCTGAAGTCTTGTGTCCATCAGAGGAGGATAAACAAACTGCTATTTCTAAACACATTTAACTTAGAAACAAAAAAGATAAATACTAACCAGAATTTTTGTAAAATGACACTATTAAAGAACCACAAACAGCAGAGGACTTTACCAGAAGTAAATAATTGGTGGTTAAAATGTAATTTAACCAAACAATACAAAGATAGATCTGTATTCCAACAATTGTTTCAAAGTACAGAAAATAATTGATAGGTTTATCATAAATTTATCACCAAATAATGCATGCCCATTCCAATTTGTATGAAGTAAGTACAATGTTTATATTAATAAATGCTTTTAACATTCTCTGTTATGTCTCTGCTGATGCTGGATTCACTTAAAGAGTCAAGGGAGCTGGATGTTTGTTGATGTTTGATATAATGGAAGTGTCCAGTCTGTTAATACAGGTACTCCCTAAACAGTAATGTTGTCCATGGTTTATAAAGTTAGTGGCATTTCAATAATTTTTTTCTCTTTTCTCCTTTCTTCACTCTGTCAGTACAAATTCTGGTTAGGAAAGTTATATATTTCTGGTAAAGAACAAAAACTAACAGCCAACTTGCTTAAACTATGACCCATCTATCCTTGATCTACATAGTCAACATATTTCTTTTAAGAATTTTGAGTAGATGTGGAAGGGACCACAAAAGGGTTTCTCTATCCATTAACATCCAGATACACACACAACAAATCCATCCTCACTCTATTCTCTATGGGATACAAAATCACTGCTTCTGTATTATTTTTTGTTATACACACTGCATCACAACATCTCTGTTTAAGGGAATGTACTGCTGTGAACATGTTCTCAGGTAATACCTCACAGTGTATATGTCTCACAGGTATATACACTACAGCTTTAAGCTCCAGATTATTCCATTGGCTTCAATGCTAATGTGCAGTGTGCAGCTGCTTGGTGCTCAGGAATTCCCTGACCCAGGGTCCACACCAGGCATCTCAGGCTATGACTGCTGCCCACCATGTTCCAGAGAGAGGGAGAGAGGCTGCAAGCCCACAGCCCCCTGGAGCTACTAGCCAGGAGCTCTTAATTGACCATTAAGAGAAATTTGGTTGGCAACTAAAAATATTTTATATAAATTCTCAAATTAAGTAAGAGGCATGAAGTACCTAGGAAAATCATATCAAGATAAAGGATTTTAAATTATTTGTTTATGTGTGATAAAAATGATAGGTAGACTATCATATGAGGTCAGTAATAGAAGAGGGAAAGTCTGGCATTCTAAAAAAAAAAACATGAATGGTGCTACCAAAATCATTTGGAATGGAATTCTGGCTCTGTCACTTACCAACTGCTATGGTATAAATGTACCATCCAAAACTCACGTTGAAGTTATTTGCTATCTTGACATCAAGTTATGAGACCTTTCAGAGGTGATGAGGATGATTAATGTCTTTACCATGGTAGTAACTTAGCTATCTGGAGAGAGGGTTTAAGTTCAGCTGTGTCTCTCATGTTTTTTTGTCTACCATTTTTGCTTTCCCTTTCACCTTCCTCCATGGGATATCTCTCACAGGATATTGCAATTCTCAACTTTCAGATCCATGAACCAAACAAATATGTATTGTTTATAAATTATCCATTCTGTGTTATTTTGTTATAGCATCAGAAAATAGACCAAGTTTCCACTTATTTGACTTTCAACAAGTTTTACTTAATTTCTTGGAAACCATCTCTCCATATGTAAAGTTTGGGTTGCTATGAATTATAGAAAATAAATTTACAAACTGCATTCTAGATATTAATAACTAATACTTGTTGACTATAATTGTTAATAAACAAAACTCTCATTTAATGAGTGCTGGGATGTTCAGTAAACATATCAGTACAATTATTCAGTTCCATTTGAGACTCAGACACTTGAAGTTAGCAATTTTGAATATAATTGTCCTGAAATTATAAAAGCCAGAATTCATGTTTTGCTTGGTGTTAATTTATTTAATTTAATTTTTGAAAATGCCATTTATATCTCATGCAATACTGTTAAAAGAAGGTGTTCCCTTTAGGACTCCATGATCAAGGGGAAAGTGTGATGAACTGGACAGTGGTGAGAGTGGGAATTCAAGAGAAACACATCAGATGAAGTATATATGCATCTCAGAATATTTTTCCATTGATAAATGTTATTTTTTCCTATTGCAGCACAAATTGGGCTAGTACGTACCTGTAGGGACATTGTTCCTTTCTATAGCTTCTTGTGTTGTAAAATAAATGATGAAACATTGTGATTAGTCAATTAGGAGAGATGACTATAAAGAAAAATTAAAATATTGGGTATATAATGGGGATAAAATAAAGATGTTTAGAAGGAAAAATAGATGATCTGGGAACAATGAAGGAGACATGTTCTACAGTTTTATCTTAGAATAATACCAAATATATCAAAGAGTTTTATAGATTAAAAATAAAACCAAAGAAGAGATTCTTTATGCTTTAAGAATCTAGGGAAATATTTTGTGAGGAAAGTAGTACATCTTGGTACAAATTACAGAGACAGAGATTACCACTTCTGTTATAGGACTTTTTTATTTCTCTATTCATATTTATGCTAAAAAACAATAGTATTAGATTGGTATGGTGGTAGACATCTGTAATTATCAGTTATTTTGGAAGCTGAGGCAGGAGAATAACCAGTTGAATACAAGCATGGACCACTTAACAGGACCTTCTCAAAAACAGGTGAGAGATAGATAGTTGAAAGAACGAAAGAAAAAAGATAGAGGAAATAAAAAGGGCTGGTGATATAGTTCAATGGTTGAGCACTTCCTAGAGTGTGTGAGGTCCTGAGTCCAGTCCCCAGTACTTCAATAATAACAACAAAAGATAGTATTTTCATCCCCAACATGATTTTACCTTTTTAGAGTTAGAAGCTTATAAGATACAGAACATACGAGTATTTTAAGATGAAATAACTGTTCAAATACTGCCTTTTTAGCTTCATGATATTTGGTTAATTAATTAGGTACTTTGTGTTTTTTGCTACACATAAGTATGCAACTGGATCAGATATTTAAAATGTCCCTGATAAAGTTACAATTTTGAGAACCAGTTCTAGGCATAGGTAAAATTGAAGCTCACTCAAATGCAACCATTGATGACTGAAATGCCAGAAGTTTTTCCAAAAAGCACCCCTGGTTGCATCAACAATTGCCCTACTGTGGCTTTTTTTTTTTTTTTAATTTATGCAAACTTGTGTGGGAAAGCAAACACTCTTGTCTTTTAATTGTAAATTATGAAAGAGTCCACCTTCTTTCTGATAGCCTCAATTCCATGGGAAATATTGTAGGATTAGGTGTACACAAAGATTAGATTAGTACACAAAGTAGAAACAGGATTCAAAGGCTCTGTTTTGCATTAATGTTTTGTGAAGAGTCAGTTTGAACAATGAGATATAATCAAATCAGGCCACCGATAAAGCAGATTTGCAGGTGGAGTTGAATAGCAACCTGGTTTTGTAGCAGCAGAAAAGTATATTTTAATTTCTGAATCTCAGATTTCCATACACACAACAGTTAAATTCATTTCCAACCTTGTTACCAAGACTTTTGCAAGAACAAATAATTGATGTCTCTGACATATTACAGCATGAAAGCAGGAAGTCGAAAGTCTAATTAAGTAACTTGTTCAATAGCAAGTGTATCTATTAGTCAGTGATACAAGTGTCATCAATCTGATGAATGTATAAATCTTTCATAAAATATCTGCATATCTCCCTAATAGTCATTTGTCCCCAGATGTACATAGTTATCCATACTAGGATATGAGATTAAGGCATTTGAAAAAATACCTTTTGTTTTCACTGTGAAATACAGCATACTGAGAGATCATAAAGTGCAAGAATAAAGCTTAATAAATTAATATTGAAGCAGACACTCATTTTAGTGGGTGGGAAATGCCAAGTTGCCAGCCCCTCTGAAGTTCCCACATGAAGCTTTCCAATAATAAATCCTTCTGTCAGCCCCCACTACCTTTAAAGTAAAAGATCATTTTGACTCCTATGCTAACTATTCCTTTGTTTTCTTTTAGAGTGATATCATTTTAGTTTGTTTTCCTAAACTTTTTAGTTCTGACTATTTTGGAGGGCCAACCATGGTAATTTACATCACTTTATTATATTCTACTACATGAGCTGACTTATACTTTTTACTAACATGAACAACTGAGTTGTCTCCAATTTGGAGCTATTTCAAACAGTAATCTTGGGAGTATTTTTCATATGACTTTGGAATCTATTTACAGTCATTTGGAGGTGAATATGTACAGGAATGATGTGCTCTCTATTTACTGTTTTTATTTACTATATTTGTATGTTTTACTTTAATAGAAAACTCATAGTGGTTTAGAAAACTTTTCCATAGTGGTTGTAAAATTTAAATTCTTATAAAAACCATATTAAAATTATTATTGCTATACTAGCCTATAATTTATGTCATTGCCATGGCGTTTTTAAATTTTAGTCACTATGGTGAATATTAATTCTATATTTTTCTTATTATTAAAGAAGTTTAGCAATGTTTCATGTGTTTATTTTGTCTTAGGTAAACACATTTTTGTTGTGAAGGACTTAAGTCTCTCAGTAATGTTCCTACCAATTTATCTTATCTTTTATTAATCAAAATGATCTTTTTTTAAAATTATTATTATATCTTCATTATATATCTTATATACCCCACTTATATATCCTCTCATATTTATGATCTCTCTATTATTTATATGCAGCATAATATTCTCAAACACCTTAGCTTTCTATTTTCTTGATTATGTCTCTTGGATGAGAACATATCCTTAATTATTTTTAGTCTTTTATGTAACTTATTTACCAAAAACTCTTTTCTATATTATCATCTAGAAACTTGAATTTTTGTTTTGCTGTTTACATACAGTTCTACAACTCACCTATAGTTGACATGTTTTTACATCATAGAGATTAAGTTTCATTGCTTTCCAAATAGAAACTCACAGTACCAACATTACTAACTCACAGTACTAACATTACTAAACAACCTTTCTCTCTTCTTGCTGGAATTTCACCTTTGTCATTAATCAACAGTCCTGAGTTTGTTTCTGAGTCCACTGGTATATTAGAATATTCTACCATTAATATATCATACTCTTAGTTACTGAACTATATAATGACTTGATTTCAGGAAAGGAAGTCCTTTTACTTTATTCTCTTCTTCAGGTATTTCTTGAGCATTCTTGGATCTTGCATTTCAATATGAGTATTAATATCAGATTTCATCTTCCATAAAATATAGTTAATGATTTTGTGTGAGATGGACTTTAATCTAAAGACCAATTTGGAAAAGATTGACATCTTCACAAAATTGTATTTTTGAAGTCATTTATAAAATATAACTTTCCAGAGATTGATCTCCTTTATTTACTTTGATAATAATCTACAATTTCTCACTTACATTAAATAGGTTTATATATTTTTCTTTGTATCTTGTAATAAATGCAATATTTTGGAAAAAAACTATTTTTGTAAGTGATGAATGGAAAAAACTTTTATATTGACTATACTCCCCAAATATTTTAATCTTTTTTGAATAAATTCTAATAATTTATCTGGAGTTGTTTAAGTTTCTTTCTCCAAAATTTATATCAAAAATAAAATTATATTCTTACAATAAAGTTTTTACAGTGAATTAAATTTTTCATCTTAGATTTCTTAATTTGGTTGGATATCTAGTACACTTTTGAATAAAAGTGGTTAATCCTCAGTAATTTCTAAAAATAGTGTTCAGGATATTATCATCAATGTGAACCTTGCCATTTCTCTCCTTGACACCCTCTAATAATCAAAGGTGTTTTCTTCTATTCCTAGATTACTAAGAGATTTTGTAGAAAATAGATGTTGAATTTTATTAAATATAGTTCTGTAACTATTTATAGGATAATAGATTATTTAATTTGTAAATGTCAAGTGTGTTGAATTTTATTTATTGAGGTTTGTATATTAAACCATCTTGTATTGATGGAATAAATATAATTTACTATGTATTTTTCTTGTGTTACTATTTAGCATTTTAATCTTTATTATTTTATGAGATTTTGGCCATTTGTTCTTAATGTCCTTGTCAGGTATGGAATCAATGTTTCAGTATTCTCATTAAATATGCCACAGAGCTACCCCATTTTTCTGTTTTCTCAAAGGTTGTGGGAAAACCATGCATTATTTCTTTGTTAAATACTAAATTTGTAGGTGGATCTCTCTAGATCTATGGTTTTGGTCATGAGAATTTTTCTACTTAATTCAATTTAATCGATAGGCAATTTTGTATTTCTTTTTGCATCAGGTCCCCCCCCCCAAAAAAATAGTCCCATTGATGTATATTTTCCAAAGAATTTATTTTGAACATTACTCTTTTAATTACTTTATCTGTTTAATATATAATCTTTTCAACCTTTACATGTCTGTTTATTTTCACTGCTGAATCAGATTTTCAGGTCAGTATTTTTCTCAGTGTTTTCAAGGAAAAACTCTGGCCCTTGTTAATAAGAGATTGGTAGGTATGTAGACACATGAATAATGTTTTTGCTATTTCTTTTCTCATTTTTCCTATTTATTTCATCTTATTTTGTTGGACTGATTTCATTTTAGTTTTGAAGGTACTTGCATTCATGACTTGTTATATTTTACTTTCTTACCCTTGTAAATACCTAAGGCTCTAAATAATCTCATAACCACTGCTTTCATTATCTTCAATAAGTTTTGATATGTAACATTTACAGTCAACATTACTTTTATATGGTTCACAATTTTACTTATCATTTGTTTTTTGTCCTATGAGTGATTAAAAATTGTATTTCCTAATTATAATAGAATGCTTTTTTCATTGTGACATTTCATTATTTACTTCTGGCTATTTACCTGATAACCAATTGGTCACTTGAAATATATAGAGTCATATTGCCAGTATATGATCATCATTTGCTAACACTTTATGAGTGTTTGAAAATTTATGTTCTACATGTCACCAATGGCATAAATTCAGCCTCTCACATTATTGTATCATATTTTTTCTTCCCTATATATATTACTCTTAAATGTCCATTCAAAGCTCTCACTATAATTAGGTATTTGATTGTTTCTTTTATTTTGTTTTAATTTGTTGAGTCCACGATATTTGACATGAAAAGGTTTTGACTAGCTTCCTTTTGTAGTGATATTATTATTGCAATATTTTAAGATTTATTTTATAGTGTGTTTTTATTGTGTATATTCTATCTATATACTTTGAACAATTTTTATTTTAAATGTATGTTTTATAAACATCTATTTTCTTCTGGAAACCTTTTATGGGATTAATTAGTCTGTTTGCATTAAATATGAATGCTAGTAAAGTTTAGATTCTATCCATCTTCCTGCTGAAAATAACAATGCTAAAATTTGGTTTTTTTTTTCAGAAAACTGACAAAATTGCCAAAGAACTATCAAATGGGGCTAAATTTTCAGGTCACAATCCCATACAATATAGAAACCCAGAAGAAGCTTGAGCTTGGCACTTGGGAATATTTTGCCCTAAAATTATTTGACCACTTTCCAGTCTCTCCTAGTAGGAGGAACTCCTTTGTTTCATATAACAGGAATACCATCACAAACTTATATTTGAGTTTGAACATCAAGAGCTTTACCAAATAGTAAAAGCCCTGATTTTGCTAGCTGTATTGTTTCCACTATACAGAGTTTCAAATGCAAACTGGAATGAAGGTATTATTGAGAAACCAAGTGGAATCTACTAGAAAAAAGAAGAAACTGCTTTTTTCTGCCATCGTATAATTCTATAGTGTCATTTGCTGTTAAAATAATGGTTGAGGGGCTGGGATTGTGGCTCAGTGGTAGAGCACTTGCCTAGCACATTGAGGCACTGGGTTCGATTCTCAGCACCACATATAAATAAATGAAAAAATAAAAGTCTATCGACAACTAAAAAAAAATTTTTTTAAAAATAATAATGGTTGATTTTAGAGTAATAAAAATGTTATTAAAAATAGAAGAAAGAGTATTGTGTAAGATTGCTGTTATAGTTTGGATGTGATGTGTTCCCCAAAGCTCATGTGTGAGACAATCAATGCAAGAAGGTTTAGAGGAGAAATGATTGGGTTATAAAAGCCTTAACTCAATCACTGGATTAATCTCCTGATGGGATTAACTGAGTGGTGACTAAAGGTGGATGGGGTGTGGCTGGAGGAGGTGGGTCACTGGGAGTGTGCCTTTTGGGGTATATATTTTGTATCTGGCAAGTGGAGTCTCTCTCTCTGCTTCCTGATGATCATGTGAGACGCTTCCCTCCACCAGACTCTTCCACCATGATGTTCTGCCTCACATGGAGCCCCAAGGAATGAAGCCTGCTGTCTGTTTGTAGATTGAGATGTCTGAAACTGTAAGGTCCCAAATAAACTTTTCTTCCCTAAAATTATTTTTATCAGGTCTTTTAGTCACAGCAGCAAAAAACTGACTTAAACAATTGCTATGAATATTCCAAAGGACAAAGGTTTTTAGGATCACAAACTTCATAAGTAATCACATGCTTAGCAAATCTAGACTGGAGAATCCCATGCCACTTATACATGTATGGTTGATAAATCAAACATGAAATTACCCTTCCGTCTCAAAGTTTTTCTTTTGTCCTTTTTTTTTTCTTTCCTAACAAATATGTTTAGATAAATTAGCAGAGAATCACAGGGAACAATGAGAACATAGGTTACCTGAGGAATAGTGGGAAAGATGAAAGGAATAGTGGGAAAGCCAAGAAAAGATGAGGGGACCATTAGAGGAGAAAAACAACAACAACAACAAAAACAAACAAACATGAGCATAGGAAGAGATTAAGAACCCCAGAACCCTGATAAAAGAATGTTTTTCATTCTTTTCCATTAAAATGTATTCTGATCATTACTGGAATCTCTGATGTCTCCTTCCACTGAACATGGGCATGGTAGTGTCCTAGTAGATGGGCTAGAATTTCATCTGTGGAAGCAGTCTGCACTAAAAGCAACTTAGAATGCAAAAGCCAGAGGAAGTAACCAATATAAATTTAGAGCAGAAAGCTAAGTTTTAAACAATTAAAAGATGCTTTCCAAATCTTTCCCAAGCCATGTTTGAGGTTGCAGAAGCAAGAAGCTATTTTGCATATTATGGGATTAGGCAATGATTTGGGATGGAGAAGATTTAAGATGATTGCAACAAATATCACTGGGTTTTTACTACCTTCCTTATGGATAACTGAAGTAAAAAATAATTAAGGGCACTTAAACTTCTGTCATTAAAGATATTTAATGCAACTTCTTTCTCCAAAGCATTTTTTAACATTAAAATTAGAACTTGACCTTCCAAATTTCAGAAAAAAAGTCTAGAAGAGATATACAGTATTTAACAATCTCATTCTCATGTCTAAGATTATATTTCTACTTTATCCTCTTTCTCAAATATCTGTTCATGCATGTCTACACTTTGGCTTCAATTTCTGTCTACCCATAGAATCTTCTATCTGTTAGGGTCTGTCTCAAGATCTGTCAGTCATGTGTATGAGCTTCAACCTGCAAGAATCTTATATTTAAAATGAAATTATTGTCATAGTTATGGACTTCTTTGCACATGCCATTTTTCATTATCAATTTTCATGAAATTTGTATCAATGTTATTAATATAAGCCAATTAATTTTCTAGCATGATGTCTCTATACTTCCCTTATTGTGAGAATGACACATCAGGCTGATATAAGAATCTTCTAAATAAAAAAAGACAATTTTTCAAAAATACAAATGTAAGAAACGTCATTACAGTTACAGTTTTTAGTACATAATGCATCATTAAAGGTTAACTCAGGATAAAATCAATTGACAGTGTGCCCTACACTTGCTTGGTTGTGGTCATAACTGACACAAAAGAAGGCCTGTGTTATTTAGAAGAAGAAAGGCTAAGAATGAACTAAAGTCTACCACCACAAAGTTATGTTATTTTTTCCTTTGGGTACTACATAAGGTTGTTCTTTTATAGAAATGGAGCTCTCTGGCTTTTCTAAAAGTGTCCTGGGAAGTCTGTATTCCCAAAACAGAATCAGTACTTTCCATATCAATGTGAAGAATTATTTTTTTCACACTCATGTAATTTCTTCTCAATCATTCTCACGCTCTCACACTGTCTTTAGTGCTTCCCTTGGAGATTGTATTCTTTTAGAGAATTGCTGGCCCCATGAATGCATATTATCTCTCATCTTGAAAAATGCCAATAAAAAAGCAAATTATATTTGTTCTCTAAGATGTTTGCTACAAACCATGACTGATTAGTGTTCTATGTGACATCCACAAGAACAGTAATCAAGGTTATGTTAGCATTGATTTTTACAGGGGTGAAGTCCCTTTGATGTATTACTCCATCAACACCTGCAATGACAAAATTTGCACATGAAATTAATCCCAATTAATTATACTGTTTGTAGATAGCACTGGCTCTTTTATGTTGCAAAATAAATATTAATTTAGTGACTTTTTTGTCACCTTGTGAGGCTTATTTAGTTAAGGGAGGGGGTCTCTATTGATCAGTATCCTGAAATATAAAAGAAAGGTTAGACAACTGAAGGGGCCTGGAAAGCTAATCGAGTCATTTGGGAGCAACTCAGTCTTAAAGCATTCTAGCACTATTTTATTTTCATTTTTACTACTTAACTTTGAATTCAGGTTTCTGAGAAAAAGTAGTCAGTCCTACATGACCTATATTTAATATTGACTTTTACTCACACATGAATTTATTGCAGTTTTTCATCTACCTTATGGCTCAGCCACCGTTCCTTCCTTCCTTACTCAGCCTCCACTGTAATAGGAGGGCAAAAAAGAAACCGTGGAGCTATATCATAATGAATGCAGTTAGAACTGGGCAGTGGTATTTTTTGAAACCTGTTCTGTGATTTCTTTAGTCTTAAAATGGAATGCTGTAAAAACTAGGCCCATGAAGTAGGGTAGTACCCTTATGTTCCCAGAATGATGGAGAATATTCCAAATCTGTATTTCTAAGATAACTGAAGTTTATTCTTTATGTCACACACACACATACATACAAGCATTAAAATAAAACACTCTTTCATTGTACCCACATCTAGGAGCCTGAGGACTTGTGAATTGCGTGCATTGTGGTTATTTACATAAACAGTGTATTGCACTTTAGGACAGGATGGTGCTTTAGAAGCCTTTATCCCTACACTGAATGGCTCTAGCACATCCTTAGCTTCTCACAGTTCATAGTTCCTCTTCACAGATTCTGATATATTGACTAATTTCATATTTAATTGCCTGTTTGAGAGAGGATTTTCCATACTTTACAAAGACTTATAAAATTTTATAGTTACATTTCTGCACACTCAGAGATAAACCCTAACATCTGAATATGTGGACAAATTCTACATGACTGAGTTTATTGGGAATCTAGCCCTGGAATTAATATCAACACCCAGGTTCTTCCAGGGTAACTTTAAAGCACCCTTCTTAAGTTCTAATAATCGCCATTCGTAATTTATTAAATTGAACTTATGTATAGATGTGATTTGACTTGCAGTATTGATATAGAAACTGTAAAGCAATGTGTTGTTTAGAGTGAATGTTTTTAAAATAAATTTAACTGCAAATTGGTTCAGCCAATCTGGAAAGCAGTATGGAGATTCCTTAGAAAACTTGGAATGGAACCACCATTTGAGCCTGCTATCCCACTCCTAGGTCTGTACCCAAAAGACTTAAAAACAGCATACTACAGTGCTGCAGCCACTTCAATGTTTATAGCAGCTCAATTCACAATAGCTAAACTGTGGAACCAACCTAGATGCCCTTCGATAGATGACTGGATAAAGAAACTGTGGTATATATACACAATGGAATATTACTCAGCAATAAGAGAGAATAAAATTATGGCATTTGCAGGTA